>PVJO010002828.1:0-134823 GCA_004026905.1 Hystrix cristata | reverse complement strand
AATTTTTTTGAGTTCTTTGTATATTCTAGATGTTAGACCTTTGTCTGATGGATAGCTAGCAAAAATTTTTTCCCAGTCTGTGAGTTTTCGCCCTACTCTTTTGGTGATTTCTTTTGCTGTGCAAAAACTTTTCAATAGCATGTGGTCCCAAGCACTGATTCTTTGTATTGTTTCCTGTGCAGTCTGGGTTTTGTTCATACATTTTTTTCCTACCCCTATGTCTTCAAGGGTTCTTCCTATTCTATTCTCTAGTAAATTTAATGTTCAAAAACTCAACATTTTAATGTTAATGGTCATCAATAACAGGTTGCTAATTAATGAAAGGAATCGTATCAAATAAGAATCATTAAAAACATACTAACAATGTAGAGGAATGAGTCTATATTTTAGCGATTAGTTTGTGTTCAGAGAGAAAGTGATAAGAAAATCTAATGATTAAATAATGCGACCTGCCATGAGCTGCTATCACATGTTTTTTGTTATCAGTTAATCCACCGCATTCACTGAGAACAGAGATATAAGAGACCAGTGATACAGTGATCACAATTCAGCAATACAATCATCTAATTTCTTTCTAAAGAAAGACAGATAAATATTTTAAGAATTACTAGCCATGTTCTAACGTTGGAGAGAATCTCTATTAAGCAATCTTTTCATTAGATCATCTGATTTGTCAGTCTGTAGAGATATCATTAAGTGTGTTTATCTGGAGAAAATTAACGGAGTTTAAATTCTATGTTATTGTAAAACTTTTAAGTAATTACTACATTATGGTACATAATATATATGCTTTACGCCCTTGGCCTAGAAAAATAAACAGCTGCAAATACATATGTGTACTGACATATTTATATTATTACAGCAAATGTAGACATAGATTATTTCAATGAGCTGCTATTACTTTTTTAAAATAAATTCTAAGTTCTTTTATACATAGATTCTCAGTTGTAAAACCTTCCAAGCCACTGTTGTGCATAGAAAGGTTAATCTACAATAAAAATATTTCATCAAATTCTTTTCTCTTTCAAAAACACAGAGTCCATGGTTATTTTTTTTTTAATCTCTTTTCTCCCTCCTGCTTCTGTCCTTACCTCCTTCTCCTTTGAAGAGTAGATCTGTGTACTCTCCAAGTACAGGGTAGTGGGCAGGTGCTTTGCAAACACATAAATCAGTATTCAAATACCTGGATTTGCCACTTGTCAATAGTCATAAAGTTAATATTTAACTCATCTCCTTTTCTGATCCAGTTTTCTTATTTGTAGGAAAGAGAATAAAATACTTTCCCCGAAAGATGTTTGTAAAAAGTCTATGGTAAGGTATCACGAGTACTATTTTTTTATTCATTTCACTAAGTACTTGGTGATAAGCAGAGAAATAGATAAAACTCTGGGATATAAATTTTATTGTTTGTCATCCTAGAGTTTAAAGGTAAATGAAGTTGATCTAATTCCTGGAGTAAGTGAGTTTCATCAAGTTTCTACATTTATTTGGTTTGATGGAAATCCTTTAACTCTACTCCTACTTTACCATTTAATTTTACAAACTTTAATTTATATTTGGCTGATTTGTTTATATTACACCCCCTTTTCCAGGACATTTAATTACATACTTGCTTTTACTTATAAAGTTTCTCGACAGAGGAAAATTCAGTAATTGTGTGATGAATTTAAAACTGGGAAATAAGTTTATTATACTAAGTTTGACAGTGACCTAAATTCAACTATTTAGATTTATATGCCAGAAAAAACATTAACTCAAGCAATATGACTGTGACATATATAAAAATCATTTCAAACAAGTCATAATTTTAAATCATCCCAGAATTCCTTAGAGAAATTCAGGGTATCATAAATACACGAGAAGCTTTTACTTCCAATTTGAAGTATATAAAATATCTTGTGGAAAAATAGTAAATTTTGATTCAGCAGTGCAAATTATTGCCACATATCCCTTCATTCTACTAAAAAGCTTAAATTTAAGCATGTAAAATACTATAAATTGTACAATATTTACCTTTATGCATGTGGAATTAAAAAAGAAATAGCAGTCATTCCCAACTTTTGTCATTTTCAACTCTCTCGCTGCTAATCCAATGATTTGTTTATATTGATATATATATATATATATATATATATATATATATATATATATATGAATTGCAGGAATACAAATATAAGAACTATCAGGGTGTGAGGGGGGAAAAGTTTCCCCAGTCTTTGAGGCTATCAGCAGTATTTCTTTAAAAACTGACCTCTTGTTGGTAGTCTATTACACAATAGATAATTCTTAAATAAACTTAAATTAGAAGATACCTTCTCTAGCTTTGCAGAAATGTTGAAAGTGGTTGCTAGTAAGCACCAAACTAAAACGTTCAGAATTTTCCCCACTGTTACCTCATCCACTGTTTGCTCATCATAAATGACCTCATATGTAACTGCCAGCTGCTTTACCTTAGTAAATACTGTATATTCTTTACTCAATTCTAGTACATTAATAAAAAGAGGCAAGTAAAAACAAAATTGAATTTTTTATCATTCAATATTCTGTTTGAATACGGAACCTATATTAGTCTATTCTTTTACAATTAAAAAGTAGCAATTTCACAAGTAAATAGCAATTATATAAATGCTCAGGAATACGTTGTTTGGAAACAAAACTAAAAATTTAAAATAGAATAGGTAAACATGCTATCCATATTTGAAGAAAGTAGGTACAATTATTTAAATATGTACTCACTGTTATCCATTGATTTGGGGAAAAAATCATTGACATTATCACACATAGTTATATGAAAATAAATTGGACTTTTGTAGCTTTATTTCACTTCTCAGTGATCATTAAAAGAGGAATGATTTCTTCCTATAGCAGAAAGTTTCCAGAGGTATTGAAAATGTTGAGAATTTGTTGAAAACAATATGATATACTCTGTCAGAAATTTCAATAAGCAGCTATTGAAGTCTTCATCCTAGTATTTTTGTAAGAGAACAGAACACAGCAGAGATTAGTGAAAATACTTATCATGGGTAAATTAGAAGATGCTATGGAGATAGTATGACACTAAATCGAAATGTATGTTTAAATTGCAATGGAATTTTAATTGAAAATTTTAAAAAATCAAAAGAAATATGGAATTTATTTTAAGTAATACAAGATGAGTTGTTAAGAACTTTTTGAATATGAAGCTTTAGGATACAAATCTAGGAAATAAGTTACTAAGATTTAGAAAACAGTTGTATACTATCCATAACTTTAAACAAGAGAAAAATTAAAATATTAAATAAGGAGCAAATAAAGATTTAGATAGACCCTTAAAAGCACTGGCAAAGATATATAGAAAATATACCTTGACCTTTGTTTTGCCCTACCTTATAACTTTGGAACAACAGATACCCATCTATAAACTATACAAAATCCTTCTCCTACCTGTGTACTTGGAGAGACATTAGACAGTTTTCAAACACTGTTACCAAACACCATTATTGCATGATTAAATAATTTCACACAGGAAAAGTGCTAAAAAATATTTTTACCTCTTGAATTTAATTATGAATGGCCACATTCTATGGCAAAAACAGGTCAAAACCACATGGAGGCTTTTTTCCCTTTACTGCAGAGCACATTTTGTATATTTTGGCAGTCTTTTGAATACATAGAGCCTTATCTTTTCTTTTAAAAGTTCTCTGTTATTCTTTTCTTTTCCTTATTCTTTTCACTTCTTTCTTGTTATGGATTTCACATTCCTGTTTTTACAGAATCCTACTCATGGGGATTTTTATTCCCTGTAATGAAAAGTGAAGGGAAATTTTTCTCCATTGCTAGGGGTAGTCTTAAAAATTCTCTATTTTGTGTTGGTCAAAAAAAGAGCAGTAATGAGCATCTTTCTCCTTTGTGCATGCTAGAAAACTGATACATCAGTCAGAGAAGAAAATTTTTCTTCCAATTTGTAATCCTGTAACACCACTTTAAGCACAGTGGCTGGTAGCAACTCCTGTTGATTTTTCAGGATGATGAGAATCAGGCCATTTTGATGGCTGCTACCCATCAGGCTAGATGTTTGGTTTATAACTGTGAATTATCTATAACTCTTCTCAGTTTTGGACTCTTGTGTTTCTGTTATAGGCTTTGCTCCAGGCACAGATGAACCCAAAGTATTAAAAATATTGCTTCCTGGGAGATGATTAGCCTTGATGCTGCTATTCATAGAGTAAGTGGAATGTTTTGAAACATTACAGTTTGTCAGAAATGACAGAATGTTGGACCTAGAAGATTCTGTGGCAGTTGGAAAATGACAGTTGATATCGTGAAGGTTTTTGTCTGTTTGGGGACTCATGAGATAAGCTGCTTTCTAGGATTTTCTTCTTTCTTTCTTTCTTTCTTTCTCTCTTTCTTCCCTTTCTTTCTTTCATTTTTTCAATGAAGCCATTGGCATCTGATTCTAAAATGCTAAGAAGTTTCTGATTCCAATATCACACAGCCAGCGTTGTGTGTTTGTGTGTGTGTTTATTTTCTTTTTTGTAAACTTGGAAGTTGTAGTTATGTTTTCCTATGAGAAAATTCAAGATAGCAGGAGGGAAAAAACTCACCATAAAACAACAAATTTCTTCCTTGCTACCTCTAAATCCAGCAATAAAACATTGAACTTTTGGGCAGAATATTTTATTCCTTGCGATCCCCCTTATTATAAGGTATATCTAAGTAAGATATAGTTGTTTAATTTTTTTAAGGGATAAGTCAATCAAATGCTGGCCCAACAGTTGGATACATGCAGATAAGATAATTATAGAAATGAGAACTGATCTTTGTCTAAGTATATAAAACATGACATAAAACCAAAATTCCCTACAACTTTAGGCTGAGAACTTCTGTCTGAAGTGACATAGATCTTTATTATTAAATATTTAATGTTTGTTCCATTCAGTCATGGTCCTTATCACGAGTTAACATTCTTTTGACAAAGACGATTGTTTTTAGCTCCGTAGTTGGCTGACTCTGACTACTTAAATCCTTTTTGAACAACATTTTTAATAAATAAGATTCCTGTGAAAAACTGGGTGTAAGGTGATTGTTGGTATTTCAGTAGTTTTGGATTAGTCTAAGGCTAAACTCTGCACACCAGAAAGTACATCGGAACCAATTTCAACCATATTTTATGATGCTGAGTGTTAGGTAATTCAAACTTTTTTTTTTTCAGGTGATCAGGTGTTTTGTTAAAAAAACTTTTCCTGGGAAATCAAATTTCTTCCTGTGGATGATAGAATATCTCTAGTTATTTCTAAACTTCAGTGCTTCCTCCATGAATTTATTAGAACAGGCAAACAGATTTCACTAGAACGGTGTTAAGTCGCCATCTGAAAGTATTCACCACTTACAACTTGATACTGCTTAATTTTCGAAAATATCACCAACGGTTACTGGGCGAAGTACACACAACCGGAAAACGGACCTTTGTTTTTACACAGTCATCAAGACACGGGGGACGCTCAAGGGAGCGGACGCAGCCCCGGGGCCTCGGTGCCGCACTACAACTCCCAGAAGGCATCGCGGCCAAGAGCCCACTTCCGGGCGTGCGCCCAGCCCCTCGCTCCGGGTTGGCTGCCTTGGGGCGCTGTCGCTGGTCCTGGGGGCGCCGAGTGTGAGTGCCCTGAGCTCTAGAGGAGTCTCCCCGAGCTGGGACTGGCCACCCTGAGGAAGCGCACTCTCCTTTCACCCTGCTTCTGGGACCCGCCATGAGACGCCTGGGCTCCGTGCAGCGGAAAATGCCGTGTGTGTTTGTGACGGAGGTGAAAGAGGAGCCTTCTGCCAAAAGGGAGCATCAGGTTACCCGCAGCGCCGGCGGCCCGGGGCTTTCAGTGGGGTTTGCTGGGGAGGCCTGGGGCGGACGTCTCGTGCATTCTGAGCCCCGATTCCCTGGCCTGAGTTTGCGAGAAAATGTTTTCTGATCAGGCGACTCAAGCTTACCCTCGCAAGGAAATTAGACCTGTATAGCATTCTTTTCTCGAGTTAGCACCGTTTGGGCGAAAAGCTTAAGTAATAAGATGACGTCGCCGTTCATACTTTAGACTTTTCAGGCGTGGTTAGAAAGCGGAGGAAATACTAGATTTGCTTTGCATGTTTTAACCTGGGAACTGGTGGCACTGTGACACCTGACCTGATAAATCACTAAAGTTCAAACCTCCGTCACCGTAATTACTTGATTCTAAGTTCCCATCTTGATGTTTCCTATTTGCCTAGTCTCAGGTTTTACATAGAAAAGGCCCTCGGTAAATGCTAGTGAAGGAATAATAAGTAGCCTTCTTCAAGAGAATTCTTTAAAATGTGGCGAAATCCTTGTGGAGTAAAATCTCCACCTGTCAACTGATGTTTCCAGTTTGGACAAATTCAGCATGTGCATTGGAAAACAATCCCACCCCCTTTCATCATTAGCATCAGCCTTAGACCGAGTGGTCTATCTTTAAGGCAGTTTCTGTCGTCTTTAGTCCCAGCTTCTAGTACCTGACCCGTGATCATCACTGGTTTTCCATTCAATCTTGATGCTTTTAGTTATTCGATCTTTCCATACTCTTTTCTACTGCTATCCTTGGACTAGTTTTTAAATACAGTATTTATTACTTGCTGCCTAAAACAATTATCACCACGTTCTTCCCTAGTCAAAACCCTGTACTGTTAACTAGTCAGTGTGTTAGAGCAGTTGCCAACTTTTTGCTTTTATGCTTTAGTAAATTTAAGCCAAATGAAGTGTCATCCTTGATAGTGGTTTACTCTGATTCTTGACTTTATATGTTGGATGGAGCAACGTGTAAAACTCTTCACCACTGGGGAAGAAAGCCCCTTCTTTTGTCCCTCAGCAGTCAAGCATACCTTATAGCATTGTTATAGCATATATCCCAGATTCTTAATTATAAGTCAGGGCCTCCGATTAATCAAGCCCAGTCTGATCTTTTGACCTCAAATTGTAGTCTCTGTTTTAGTATGTTTCATCCTGTGAACATACCAAGCACCATCCGTCTCTGTGTTTTTGCTTAGGATATTCACTCTGCCTGGATCTCCAGAGTGTTTTTAATTTTTCCAATTTTTTTTTCTATGTAAAATCTTTAATCAGTTTAGTCAGTCCAGGGGTTTCCCTTACCCAGAAATTGTAGAGTCTACTCAGTCCAGTTGATACTCACTATTTTTATACTCATAACTCTTTTTTTTTTTCTTTTGGGGGGTGCCAGGAATCAAACTCGGGCGGGGCCTTGCGCTTGCTAGACAAGCACTGTACCTCTGAGCTAAATCCCCAGCCACTCACAACTCTTTATACACACATAATGTTATTTTCGCAAGCATAGTCTGAAGTCTTTGATGACAACTGAAGAAGCAGAACATTCTGTACTCTTCAGGGCCTTGTGATTTCCTTTGGTGATGTTGACAGCAAAGAGTGATGGGTAACTGATTCTTGTGGAAGGAGCGCTTATGCTCAGCGTGAACTCCGTGGGCATGTTAATCTTCTCCCTGGGAGTTCAGCTGAATCTAAATTCACACACACAGCTATTGGGCTAGACGCTCTGGCTTTACTACCCTGCGTTAAATTGATCTTTGGATCCTGGAGTCATATATTAGTGATAAATCCCTATTTAGTCATATTTTTAAAATACTGAACCAGTACTAGAATGGAGCTAATTTCCTACTATACCTGATTGTTTGAAATAGTATTCTGCTTTATTAGTCTTAAGTTTATACACGCTAGTGTAGTGTTTATATTGTGCTGTTTTTTTTTTAACATTGTTAGGTGAATATTAACTTCAGATTTAGGCTATAAAATATTGGCATAAGTTTTTCTCAGAAATGATAATGACATACACAGATCAAGTTGGTAAGAGCCTTAGAAACTTTCTTCATCCTTGATGTTCTTTTGACTTTTCTTCTAAAAAGTAGAAAAACCGTAAATTAAATGTGTAAAAGGTTCACTTTTGCTAAAGCTGAAAAGAACATGAAGTGAATATACTCAGAGCAAACAAAAGCTAAGAAAAAAACAAAAGCCAAGGGATTCCTGGTACTTTTAACAGTGAAAACTATTAGGAGAAAAACATGAATAAAGCAAATTCAGCCTCAAATGTGCGCAGAATAGAATTGAAAGGATGCTGAAGAGTTCAGTCAACATGTCTAAGATGGCAAACTAGACTGCCTGTGGCCATCAGTGAGGCTGGTGTTCTCAGAGTATGCATTTAAAGCCTCTCCCAAGAGGTGATATCAGGGAGTCTCACTCCCTCTTCACACACTACCTGCCTAACCCAGGACAATGCATTTTACAAACTAGATGCCCAAACTTTTTGAAGAAGTAGCCACAGAGATGTTTGGATTTACATTACAGTGAGACTTTGGAATACAACATTCAATAAAAGATTCATGATACTACATGGGGATATCAGATAACTATGAAGAAAACTACTATCAAAAGAGATTTGTTTTATAATTCAAAAGAGATTTGTTTTACAGAGATAATTCAAAAGAGATTTGTTTTATAGAGGTGATTTTTATTTTGCCTTCTTGGCTATTTTGAAAATAAATGTAAACAACCCTAGTTGATGCAGCTCAAAAATCTAAGTTTGTAATATTGTAAGATCTGTCCAGTATAAAAAGGTAATGGTAAGAAGCCATCAGAGGTTTATCTTCCTTTCAAGCAGATAATATATTTTCCAAGAATACTCGTCAAACTTTATAATGCACTTTTTAGAATATTAAGAAGGATAAACTTATCCCAGAAATTAAAAAGCAAAAAAACTTGAATGTCTGTCCGTGGTCTGAAGTAATCAGGCAGAGGTGGAAGATCTATCACAATAGACCAGAGGTGAAATAGTAAAGGAAACAATATTATATTGATCTTGGAGTTCAGGAGGAAAAACATGAAACAAATCCAGAAAACAATTTGATTTTAGCTCTTTTAGAAATTACTCTATAGGAAATAAAAATTGATGTCAGTTATGTTAAAGATAAAAAGACACTGAAAGATACCAGATTTATGCCAAAATATTCTTTGTGATTACATTAGGATAATGAGAGGGGTGATTTCTTGTGTATGCTTTTGTGTATGTTTACTTTACAAATTTTCCATAACGAACAAGGAAGTTGTTGCTTTGCAAGGTGTTTTAGTTACTTTTCTCTCGTTGTTGGGACAGAACACTCGACACCCAAAGTTAGGGGAAGAAAGGTTTATTAGCTCACAGTCTGCAGAGGTTTCAGTCTATAGTCCGCTGGGTCCGAGGCGGCGGGGCAGCGTGGCAGACCGGCAGCCGGCCAGCCGCAAAGTAAAGTGAGGAATTGCAAGGAATGTATGCAAATAAGCAATGTAAACAAGCAGCTAGTTAAGCTTTTTCTGTATCTTTATCTAGGCTACCTGCCCCCAGGGCGGCCCGCACTCCCGCCCCCAATTTCAGTCTCACATCCTTGATCCCAGCAGCAATGCCAAACCGATCAATGGATCAATTTAGTAATCACACACTCTAGATCCAGCTATCTCTTACCACATGAGGCTTTGGGGGGACATCTAGACACAAACCATAACACAAGGAAAAGAAAAACAAAAACAAGATATGAACCATCTTCCTTATGTCTTTCCTGCTCCCTAAGAATGTAGCCCGAGACAGGAAAACACCATTATATTCTTTCTAAAACTGACTGAGAACTAAGTCTTCATTGAAAAACAAGTTTTATAGGTAAGAAAGTGTACTTATAAAAGAGAAAAGTTCTCATGTATTGAGGAGATTTGTTCTTGGAACACTGAAAATTATGATAGGCAAATACTCGTATTAAACCACCAGAAGCACCTATGAAGTTATTTAACAGAACACATGATCTAGTTTTATCTGCACTCAGTACAAACACAGTGTCTGTTTTACAGTCTTCAGATACATGAAGAAACTTCCAGACTTGGGGTCCTTTTTTCCAGTTACGTTGCGGATCCCTTTACTTTAGATAATGCTCACATGTTGCCTCCTCAGAGAACTTCCCTGTTTGGATAACAGCACATTTCTCTTTCCTTTGTCCGATTTCTTCTTGTCTTTAGCACCTACACACCTATTGTTGTTACTGTGTTTTACCAAAGGCAGATACTTTTTGGTTCCCCTTGATATTCCCAGCGCCGAGGACAGTTTTTATTTTGTATATAATAGGCTTTTAGTGAACTAGTGGTCAAGTATGTGACGGTGCATCTTTTACATAGGACCTGATTCATGGCGAGTGAAGGAACACATAATTACAGTCTGTATGAAAGATCAGGTTTTGATGTGATCATGTAAAAAGGAGGGAGTGATTCACAACTTCACAGAAGAACTGTTTTTAAATTGTCTGGAGGAGTGGACAGGTGATCATGCCTTAGAACTAATGAAGTTAGGAACCTCTCAGGTGAGAGTGTGCAAAGACAGAGACTGTGTTTCTTAAACCAGTTTTTTTTCTCTTTCTTTTTTAAAGCCATTTAAAGTTTTGGCAACTGAAACTATAAGCCACAAGGCATTCGATGCAGACATACACAGTGCAATTCCAACAGAAAAAGTGGATGGAACATGTTGTTATGTTACTACCTACAAAGGTAAAATAAACCTGTAATGTTTACTACAAGTAGACTTATTTTTCTTTATTTTCCAAACTATATAGATCTGAAATGGGGCATCGGCTCATCATAAACCCTAGTACAGGGGCCAAATAAAAAGGTCACAGTTGTTATTTATTATATCTTTGTTTTTTTCTCTTGAGGGAGGAAAGGAAGGTAACTAATATTTACTTAATATTTTTTAAGGGCCTGGCAGTAGGACAAATGCCTCATACGTGCTGTCTCTAATTTGTACAGTAAACCTCTCCATATGACAGATAAGGACACTGAGTCTCAGCCAACTTCATTTGTCCAAGGCCATATAGTTAATAATGGCTGTACTGGAAATGGAACCTTGGTTTGTCTAAGCCTAAAGCTTGTTGTCTTTGCTATTTCCATTGGTTTTACTGCTATTGGCAGTATCTCTAATTAATTTCATTTTACTGTATTTTAAAAGAGGTAGAAATTCAAATAAATCGTCAATTATGTTAAGAGAAAAAAATGCCTTGAAGAGAGAGATTCTTTGTGATTGCTCCTGGATTCTCAATACGAGCAAAAGAAACAGAACAGTTAAACGGGCATCCAGACATATTTCTTGAATCAGAAATCTCTTCTGAACTGCGTTTTTAAAAGTTTTTTTTTCACAGTGGTAAAATACACAATCTTAAACATTTTAAGATGGTGTAGTTCAGTGCTGTAAATTATATTCATATTATTGGGTTACTGTCATCACCATGCATCTCCAGAACTCTTTATTCTTGTAAAACTGAAACTTTTTACCCATAGAGGAACTATCAGTCCTCCCTTCCAATCCCTTGTAACCAGCATTCTACTTTGTCTCCATGAAATTGATTACTGTAGGTACCTCATATAAATGGAATCATACAGTATTTGTCTTTTTGTGACTGACTGATATTCCTTAGTGTAATGTCCTCAGGATTGATCTATTTTAGCATATATCAGAACTTCATTCCTTTCTAAGGCTGATTAATACTCCATTGCATGTGGACTGCACATTTTATTTTTTCAACCATGATTGGACACTTGGGTTGCTTCTGTTTTGGTATTATGAATAATGCTGCTACGAACGGCAGTAAATAAATACCTCTTGAGGCCCTGCTTCCAGCTGGGGTGTGTATCAAGTGAAATTACTGGGTCATATGCTTTTTCATAGTGATTGCACCATGTTACATTGCCACAAACAATGTACAGATATTTCAATTGCTCCATGTACTCCCCAGCATTTGTATCATTTTTTTTTAACAGTAGCTATCCTAATGGATGTGAGTGGAATAAGTTTTGCTTTTGTTTGTTTACTGGTAAAAAGAACAAAGGATACATTCAACCAGAAATGACAGAATATATTTCAGTCTGGTTCTTGATATTATTTGAGAGCTAGTAAGTGATACAAAACATCTGAACCAACAGTAAAATGTTTTATAAATTTCTGATTTATATATTTGAAGGAACTGTGAGATTTTTTTCATGTTCTTATAGTTATTTTTAGAAACTTTAGTGTGCGTCCTTATGAGATTATGCACGATAGTTGAAGGTTGGAGTGTTAACTATAAAGAAGGCCCATAGGACCCAAGACAACAGTGTTTACAAATCCACATTTTGTTACTGGTAAAGGACACATAATATAACAAGGACATTCAGCTGTAAGGATGTGTATGGCAGCCAAGTCCTATTCTACAGCAAGGGCTCTGGAGAGGCCAGGTGAAAGCTGTTTATCCTTCATTTTAAAGTCCTAGTAGGACGTACTTTCTCAGATCAGGAACCACGGGTGTGTACAGGTGACACTTTGGAACCAGGGACTACAAAATGGAGTCTCTGGGGGATTTGTTCTATTTTTGCTGGTCACATAAGGTATCTTCTTTATAAGTAACCAGTCTCAGCAGCAGAGTCCTTTGGCAGTCTAAGGTCAGGCCCAACGTATCAGTCTCACTCTTACCCGTAAAGAATGCTGGCACAGTGCTTTTAAACTCCTCAGACCCGTGATTACAAAGGAACATCTTTAATCATTCTGTTTAATGCCTCGTCTAGGGATTGGTGCCATGCAAAGCAGGTCAGCGTAATTCCAGATCCAGCAGAATTAACCCTCACAGAACAGTGTAAGTTCAGGGGAGTGTGAATACAATTAACCTGGTTAAAGTTTCCATTTTCAATAGGAGTATCCCAGTTTCTCACAAATGCCACTTACTAATATGACTATGGAATGTCCTTTTAAAAGGATCACGTATTTACTTTTTATTTCATCCCCATCATTTAGCTAAACAAATTCAGGTTCTTCTATAGGTGGCATGTGTCTTGGACTGCTTATTTCCCCTTGTCTTGTAGGGTTGCTGCTTTGTTTGAAGATGACTAACTACTTAGTGAAAAATTGTACTTGTCTTTCAAGATAAATTTTGTTTGCCTCTTACACTTTTCCTTTCATTATTACTTTTTTCAGATCAGCCATACCTTTGGGCTCGACTAGATAGAAAACCCAACAAACAAGCTGACAAAAGATTCAAAAATTTTCTGCGTTCCACAGAAAACTCAAAAGGTTAGTTGTTTTTTTTCTTTAAGCTTCACAAATTTAAATAGCTGAAATTTATGGTTTATCTATTGCTATAGTATTTCTATATACTGTATCCTGAATGAAATTAAGCAATTTGGGGGGAGGAGATGATGATGATGATTGAATGTTACATATAAAAGAATATTCTTTACATATATTTTAAAATACTTTTCTAATACTTTTGTGACTTTGTTATAGTATGTTTGTTTTATTAAAACATACAATATTAGAATGAGAGATACATTTTCATTTTGTTTGCTTAAGAAGCATGTTGTTTTATCAATCAGGTACAAATCAAAAGGAAAATTAGTATCTTTAATTAGTACCTTAAGATTCCTTTAAATATATATAGTGGTTGTATATTCATTATGTTATCTGTATTCATTCATATATATAAATTATATTTCTAACTTAGTACATTAAAATTCATTAATCTACACGAAATGAAATACTGGCTACTTATTATTGACTCTTAAGCATTTATACACACATGATGGTATATTCAAAATTTAAAATGTTAGTATTCCTAACACAGAAATATAGTCACATTGTAGTGATAATGAATGGAGAATACTTATGTCAAGGATTATCTGTTCTTTTTAGAATTTCTTTGGAATGTTGAGGAAGATTTCAAACCTGTTCCTGAGTGCTGGATACCAGCAAAGGAAATAGAACAAGTGAATGGGAGTCCAGTGCCTGATGAAAATGGACACATTCCTGGTATGATGAAATCGCTTCTGAGATGCAATTTTGTGTTTACTAGTAGAAAAAAACAAAAGGTTTGTTCAATCACAAATTACAGAATTTTAATCTAGTTCTTCATATGTATATGTATACCATAAATTTTCTAAATCAAATTTATGTAAAGTCTAACCATTTATAATCAAAGATCTTTCATGTCAAGAATGTCCTTTCAGGTTTAGGATCTTCTTTGCAGTTTTTCTCTAACAATAAAATTGGAGGCTGCAGGTATAAAATGGGCTCAGATCTTAAAGGCTCTTCTATTTTCCAAGGAGTTTTAAGTTATTCTGAAGATAATGATTATAAAGCAAAACTAAATTTAAATTTTAGAAGTAGAATTATGTAAAGTGGGATGGTTTTCACTGAAGTCTACAAACTAGCAAAGAAATTACTACAGAAATTGGGTGAGTAATGCAGGCCAAAAATGTGATCACAGTTTCATAAATCTCCTAATTTCTTTTTTTTTTTTGCAGTGAATTCTCCATAATGAGGGGGGCTATTCTAGCAAAAAGAGAAGGAAAATTGCAGTAACATTCAATAGATATGGGATCAGTTAATTTTTTCAGCATATATTGGAAGAATTCATTAGGTTCTGGAACATTTAACTATGTAGGTTCACTGTGAAATTGGAGAGAAGAAAATTTGAAAAAAGTTTTAATATTATGTCTAGAATGGTACGCAGTTCTTCCTGAGTTAAATTAAATTTTCTAGTCAGAGAATGTTGGGTGCTCTATAGAGGAATAATCAAACAGGTCAATTCAGTGATCTGAACCTATGGCGTGGATGTTACTGTGTTTAAGACAAAAGATGTTATTGTAGGAGTTGTTTTTTCTAAACTAAAACCTCAATATTCAGGGTTAATTGCAGTGTTAGCACTTTGCGGTAAGTGGGTTTGAGGTTGCAGTTTGGGCACTCGGTCTCTAGAAGTTTCGCCATCACTGGGTTAATTACTCAACAGAATAAAAAAAGTGAACCCTTTGTGATTGAAAGGAAAAGCAGTAAACTGTTCATTTTCTCAGTGTTTTTAAACATGTCTGCCTAGAAAGCACAAGGCCCTGAGTTCCATCCCCAGCACCACAACTCCACCAAAAAACATAAAGGTGTCTGTGTGATAAAATATTAAAAAAAGGACAATTTGTAACAGAAAACAAAATTGCCTTTATTTTCAATCTAAAGAAAACCAATGTAATAAAGCTTATTCTTTTTCTTTAAATAATAGGTTGGGTACCAGTAGAGAAAAACAACAAACAGTATTGCTGGCACTCCTCTGTAGTTAATTATGAATTTGAAATTGCCCTGGTACTAAAGCATCACCCTGATGATCCTGGACTTTTGGAAATTAGTGCAGTGCCATTATCAGATCTCTTAGAACAAACACTGGAACTCATAGGAACAAATATTAATGGAAACCCGTATGGTAAGTAAAGCATTTTCTGTGTTCAGTTATATTAGCAGTTATTTATAAAGAATGTTCCAGGATCAACTTAAAAAACACATATGCCAAAGAAAGGACTAACAAATATGAGTTCATTTCCTAGGATTACATCCATTTTTGTTAATTTTATGTTCATGGAAAAAATTATGTATGACTTTAATTTATTAATACAAAAGGTTGATTTTTGTCTTATCCACCCTTAGGATGATAATGACACACCTGTGCATGAAAAGTAATTACTCAAATGCAACTTTTTATTCCTTTTTTAAATTTAATTGAGTTGCAGTGATTAAGAACACACTTTTCGTGGATAGGTAGTCATGTTTGCATTAATGAGAATAGGCATGAATCAGGTAAGTAATCAGCAACAAACATGTCAAGCCTCCAAATACATACTATGAGGGATGGAGTACACTGAGGGCCCTGTGGCTTACATTGTTGACTGTCGAGAGGATGGCCCTGAGGACACCAAGGCTGTAACATCAGAAGTAGACTGATGATAGTCAGGTCTAGAGCTAAGATAGTAATTGTAATAAGGTACCAGAAACATGATACAGCAGTTTGTACATTAAATGATAGCTGAATGTGGCTAACGGCGTAGAGACTGACAGACCTTTTCTACCAAAGGCCAGACAGTAACACTTTAAGCTTTGTAGACCACACCTCTGAAATGGGGTTGTCTACTTAAATGGATGGGTTTGTTTACAAACACAGTTGTCTCCGGAATTGGCATGAAGGTCCTAATTTGCCAACCCCTGGTTTAGAGTAGATGCAGGTAGAATTTAGATTTCTTGGGATAGGATGCCACATTTGAATCAATATATTCTCGTCAAGGAACATCAATTAAGCTTTTTTAAAACTCTGTGCTTATACTTTATAAATATTTTAAAAGATTTTTTTATTTGAAGAGGTACATTTTCTTGTTAGTCCTGAAAAGTTCCTTTAAGTGTGGCTAATGGCAGAATTTACTATTTAGGTTTAGGAAACAAGAAACATCCAGTACATCTTCTCATACCACATGGAGCATTTCAAATAAAAAATCTGCCTAAATTGAAGCATAATGACCTGTTGTCCTGGTTTGAAGGGTGTAGAGAGGGTAAAATCGAAGGAATCGTGTGGCATTGCAGGGATGGCTGCTTGATTAAGGTAATAGCAAAAATATAGTTTGGCTTGAGTTGTTGTCTTTATGTTCCTATGGGAAAGAGGTAGCACTAAAATCTCTGTACAAACTGCAGAAATTTTGATTTGCAGAAAAGAAATGTAATTCCCTTATCTCACAGGCCACCGTTTGTATGCTAATACAATGTTTCTTAATGTGTATTCTGTGGGCCATCGGTTTTATCATACATGCTTCAGAATTAACATGCTACTGTGTACCCTCCTCTTGGAAATTCATATGGCACAGGAGGAGAGCTCTCTAAGACAGCTGTACCTATTTAACTCAACATCTCCCAGACTTCCTTGATTATAGTTTGTTGAATAAAAAGAGTGCCAAGGTAAGACTTGATGTATACAGAATGAATTAATCTTATACTTTGTGCCCTTCCTACCCATCCCCCAGACCTATCCGATTTCTCACAGGTACGTGGAATTCATAACGTTCAAAACTGAATTTGGTCTTATCAGTTAGTTCACTCAAGTTTGATATTACAGTGGTACCTCAGTTTATGAACTTAATTTGTTTTACGATTTTTGGGAGGAGGGTCACATTTGTGTTTGTGTGGGGAAGATGGCAGTTGGATTTGTCACTCGATGTGGAGTTTGCAGACAGAAGCAAAATTCTGCCAAATGCTTTTGTGAACTGAACTGTTTGCAAACAGGAGCATGTGTGAACTGAAGTATTACTGTATTTGTAACCCCTTTATATTATTTCCTTTGTTCCGTTAACAGTTCTTAAAAGATTCTTATCCACTGAGTATATGTACTTCTTACCAACCTGTTGACTTCTAATTTTAATTTAGGCTAAGAGTCATGCTTGAGTTATTGTATTGTCCTCCTAAACATTATCTTTTCAGTTTTATCCCTGCATAAAACTGCTTAGTTACGCTAGGGTTTATCACGATGGCCCCTGATTCACCTCCCAGGACTGCTTTCCATTCCTGCCCCCAAACACATTTGCATTGTGTGCGAGCTGTGTTTAACTAATTGCAGTTAAAGCAAAATTTTATCACGTATTATTTCTTTTGGTAAAATGACTCTTCTCATATTTACTAGCTTCTATAATCAGCCACAGACTCATTAAATTTTTATAGTGCTTCTGATCATATTCTTGTTACATTTCCATGTGCTACATAAATACAGTCCATAGAACAATGTCTCTGCCTTTATGAAGCTCATACTCTAATGGGGAACATAGATAAAAATAAATAAGTAAATATGTAATATGTCAGGAAAAGGACTGCTAAGAAAAAAACAGATATAATAAAGTGGAGCCTTACACAGTACCTCAGAGGATAGTAAGCACCCAAAATAAATATTTCTAAGCTAGTCAAGATGGTATTTGTAGACAAACGCTAAAAGGTAATACCCTTTTTTCTCTTTACAGGTCCATCGCCATCATCTTGGTTTATCCTGGCCAATTCCAGATACTTACATGAATTCAAAACCTGTTGTTATTAACATGAACCTGAACAAATATGACTATGGCTTTGATATGAAGTGTTTGTTTAATCATTTTTCAAAAATAGATAATCAGAAATTTGGTAGGCTCAAAGACATAGTACTTGATGTATAAAATGGAAATGCAATTAAAATTAGCTTTATTGTTATATTCCAATCTTGAATATTCTGCTGTGTTGAAAAGGTAAACATACTGAAAGATTCCTATTGTCTCTTGTGAAATATATCAGTATATCTTCTAGTATTTGAGGAGATGAATTTTCCAGTTATAAATACCCGTTCAAAAACTTTTTAGAATCAAACATTAATTATAGCCTCTAGATATAAAAAGGTAATGAATGGTAAGCTCCCAAGCTTTTACAAAGGTTGGATACTATCTGCTCTAAATGGGTGATAATTTAAAGACAACAATTGAACCAACAAGTTCATATAATTTACTTTGAAAGTTAAAGCAAGCTCAAGTTTGCTAGACATTTAACAAATGTATGGCCTAACTGCATAATTTGTATTTTTTTGTGTATGAATATGAAATATGTATTTATAGGTTTAGGATTTGAGACTTAATATGCATAAAAGATATATATATATATATAAAATTCTACTTTTAAATGTTAAAATTATTTACCTTTTTAATATCTTAAGAAAACTAAAGATATGAATGTAGAGAAATTCATTCTTGTTCATTGCCTATTTTATGGTTATGTTATTCTAAAAGTCCTCAAAAATATATTTTTCAGTAAGTAAAAAATTTCATATAATTTTATTTACTAAAACTGCAAGTAAAAATACAAAGTATCAAGAAAGAAATTCTTTAGCTCAGACTTGATTTCCAGATGAACTTTTAACATATAAAATTAATAAATAGCTAAATAAGATTGTAATTACATGTGGCCCTTAATAAATGGGGAAATTACCAGGGCTTTCCTCTTCATCTTCAGACTGTTCAGAAGCAGCAGCAGGGCTGGTTAATTCAACTCCAAACTTTTCGGAAAGATTTTTTAACTTTTCTTCCAAGAGAATATTTTTTTTTACTTCTTCCTTGTAATTATACTTCAGATCTTCAATTTCTTCAAAAAATGCAGGATCGAAGTTTTCTAGCTCTTTTTTCAGCTTTTTTATTTCCTCCTAATAGAAACATACTGTCTTTAAATGTTATATATAAGATGACATGTTTAAAATTTGAACTCAAGAAGTCTGAATACAAAAGCCACAGTAACCTAAACAGGCAAATAGTTACAAAGTCAGAAGAATTTTCGTGAGATTTTATTAATAAGGTTTTATTGTGCAGTATAAGTAACTTGTTAACCGGCAAATCAAATTACGTTTCTGTAAATTATACTCTAGGCTTTGGCTAACATTTACTAACTTTTAGATCCTGGCGATATTTAATCTTCTTCTAAAGCACATTAGGGTCTCTCAGTGAGATGTTCAGAAAGAACTTTACTATTCACGTTTTAGTTATTCTTGTTAAGATTTTTTGGTTTAGGCCTCATTTGTTTTGTTTTTTTACAAATACCAACTTTTTAATGAATAATAATCAACTTTTTATGAATATATTTATGATCAGGAAAAACCTGGTACTTCTGCCGGGTTAAGTCAGGCATCTGGCAAAGATAGACTTTCAGCTTTAATTGTATTTAGAATACCCACTGATTAGTTACCAGCTAATTCTCACATCAAGGTCCTTTTGTTCTGTTCACAGAGTATTTAAAATGGTAAAGCACAGAAAACACTTTTTGGGGAGCTATCACTTTAGGGAAAGATTCCTGAAAAGAATTTCAGAAGGTACTCAAAAACAATTTCCCGTGTGGCTTAAAACTTAAATCAAGAAAATATTATTTAAAAAAAAAAAAAAGGTACAGATCTATATTTGTTACAGTTAAAAAATAAATTTACTATTTGTTTTGAATACTTTGTTCCTACTTAATAAATTTTTCTAACATAAACATAATAAACTTTGTAATGTCAAGGTAAAATTATAAAATAAAATGTAATTCCATAAATTTTCAGAATATATAAACTCAAAAAGATGGTGCTCTTAAACATTGTTTTCCACAAAACATTTATAATACTAAAATTAGATACAAATATCTACCTTCAAATGCTGCTTTTCTAGATCGGATATTTTGAGCTGCGTCTCCAGATCTTTTACAGTTTCCTTTAGTTGGTCAGCATCTGACAAAAAACATTACAAAGTAAGATACAAGGTTTTTTCCACTCTAAGTAAGTTCAAGATAAATGATTTGTTTTAGAAATAAGCAGAAAACTTACGAAACCTACATGCTTGAAAATATGTCATTTTATGGCTGAAACACTTTACAGGGAGTGAATACTGTATGCTATTGGTGTGTCATAGCAAGCAAAAAGAGAGAAGTCATCACTAGTTACTGCGAGTATAGAATAAGACTTAATTTTTTACATGGGAGAAGTTCTTATTTTCAGAGAAAAATTCTACAACCAGTAACATTTGTTAGATACTAAAAGTATAGAGGGAAAACAGACGCTTAGGCAAGGGATTCAAACCATAAATTGGCCACGTTCCTTCTACTCAACACAGGACTGGCTATTCTGTGTAAGTTAGTAGACATTAATTGTATAATTACTGTGTGCAGAATGTCCAAGGCAGGGTGAGTGATACAAGGATAAATATGACATAACTCTGATACTGCAGCAGGAAAACAAAATTCCACAAATAAAGCACAAAAGTTCTCATATACTGGATCCTCCTCACACGCTAACATACCTCTAACTTTATAGTTAAGAATCAAAAGCCAAATAGCTTTTTGGCTGTAATGACATCTTTATTAGAATCGTCTTTCTCTTCAAAAACTACATATAATGTGTCATGTCACATATAACCACTGAAGTGAATGTTAAAATTTGAGAAAACTGTACAGAAAACAAATTTGCATCACTCAGACAACAAGCATATTCATTAAGGTGTCCCTGGAATGGTCTTTTATGTATAACTAGGAGACAGAGATGGAGATTTAAAATAAAAAGAATAAAAGAATTTTTCCTAATGGGATTCAAGTCAGCAGAAGTCACAGCAAAATCATACTTTTTAAAGCTCTCCCACTTACAGAACGTGCTAAGGTGTTCTCAAAGTTAATTCTTAATCAGTAGGCTACTATATATTGGGCAGACTGGTAGACAATGCAGGAAGAAGTGAATTATTATGTATAGCATCCTTCAAAAGCTATTCAAATGATCACATATTTAAATTTAGGACTTCTAAAACAGATTTGGTTTGATTTTGAGGCTTAATGATCTTTTGAAATATGAGATATCTTTAGTCCTTTCACGTAAGAGATAAGCAATATGAGTAGTCAAAAATTCACTAAGAAAATTTAATTACAGAATAGAGGCTCTTTTGTACAGTGTCTAATACACCAAGCTGTATGCTACTATTAGAGATAGATACCAAAAGATTAATGTCTATTTTTAGTACAAGAGGCAGTACAGCATAGTGGTTAAGAGGAGGGAATACCAAAGAGTTTTGTCATTTATTACAATTGTTTTACTCTTGCCTCTGCCACTTCCTAGATGTCATGATTTTGGGGTCATATTACTAGCCTCATTGAATCTGTTTATCACATGGAAAAATGAAGATGAAAGCACGCATCTATAGCATAAGAGTAAAGCACAATACTTACAAAGCACTTAGCATAGTGTCTGATATCAGTCATACATAAGGGCTTTAATACAAAGCAGCATCAGTACTACATGGTAGGATATTGAAAAAAGTTATACAACATAGTCAAAGATTGAATAGATATAAATTGGTATACTCTTTTAGGGCACAATTCGGCACTTCAAGCCCTCAAATAACAGCATAACTAGGTTAGACGGTTCATCATAGAATTATTTTGTTAATAGCAGAATCTCAACCACTTACCGGTCCAATTATTTAAATACAGGATGCCCAAAATTGCATTTTTTCATTAATTTTTATAAGATAACAGGAAATATAAAAATGACAATTTTATCAAATTTACTCAACACAAGAATCAATGGAAATGACACCTGCCTGAGCGACACTCAGGACAGTTAGTACGTAAACAAATGTGCTGCTTGAGCAATGCTTGGGATAAACTGTTAAGTGGTTAAGATCAAAGTAAATATATATCAAAAGATAAATGGCAATATATATTATCCATATAATAAAATATAGAATTATTAAAAGACTGAGATACACAGAGACTTGAAAAGATGTCCACAGTAAACTGTTCAAGGCAATAAGCTAGAAGTCAAACTGGGGGGTGGAGGGTTAGCTCAGTGGGAGAGCACTTGCCTAGCATTTTTGAGGCCCTGGGTTAGGTCTCCAGCACAACATATACACACAGCTAGGTTCCAGTTTTACACTATCCTCCCAAAAAATATGTATATACATATATACTATGTAGGTCTATTCTCTGTACTCAGAGCAGTTACATCCTATAAAGTTGACATTAATTAGTGAATATCCAATCACTATTCCTAAGGGAAATAATACACACCCCACACACACACACACACACACACACACACACACACACCCACCCCTCATAAATTATGATCTCAAATACTAAAAAGTCATTCTGGTAGATTCTATTGTAAAAGAGAAAAGAAAAGCCCAAAAGTATTAAGGGACTCTTCTGAGGTCATCTTACTAACAGGTATCAGAGCTGGGATTCAACCTCCTCCAACTCCCCACTAGAGCAAGAATTCCCCACTGCCTTGGCAGCCCCATATCATTTGTATCCTGGGGGCATTTCTGCAGGAAAACTGAAACAAGGACCTCAAGCATTGCCTAACTTTGGATGGGCATCAGCTGCAAACATATGATGAGTATGGACTTTTGAAATTACAAATGTTTTATTTAGTCAACAGGCAAATTTGTAAATATAGAATCCTCAAATAATGAAGACTCAATTACACGTTGTGTGTGCATGTACGTATACACAGACAGACTTTGTATATGGTATATGTTAGTGGGTCTGTATAAGTCTGTGTACCGACATGTACATAGGAATAGAGGAATAAACTAGTAATCACTAAGGAATGGGAATGGAAGGCAGTAGAAGGATAGAGTTTCTACTCTGTAACAGGAAAGAAGAATGTGTACAATATTTATTTGTTTTTAGTTTTAAATTAAGAACAAAGCAACAATTAGTAATATTTAGAAGAAAATGTTCAGAAGGTTTGACAGGGCAGGTATGTATAAACCAGAAGTAACAGACCTAGTATTCATTGCTTAGTACTATGCTGTGATGAAATCTGTAACACACAGTGGAACACAAGAAAAATGCATACTTGCTACTTAACAATACAAAGAGAGGCCTGAATGGGCATATTTTTATAGCATGGGGAGACAACTCTTAAAAGTTTGTATCAGGGATTTGGTTTTACAGGGAGACAATTATTAGAAACCTAAATGACAAAAAGGCAAATTCTAATTTAAAAATGTGGGGTAGCCAACAAGTCTTAAAAAATACATTACCAGGAATGGTGCTTTCAGCTCCACTTTGGTCCTTGTTCACTTCTATCTGATGCATTAATTCTGCTTTTTCTTTATCCAGTTGACTATAAGCTAATCTGGAACATGATGTATTTTTAAAAAGCCAATAGACATTACTTCACAAAATACATGGATTTCTTCAAAACTAGCAATGTACAGTTCTCAAAACATGTTAATATTTATGAAGGAAATTTATTTACTTTCTTTCTCAAACATTCTCAAACGGCGTGGGACCAAAAGTCTTCAGCATCTACCCTGATGTCAGTTTCAAGAGCAGTTTTCTTATAAGAAGGGCCCAATGAAGCAGCCTACAGAGACACCTCAAAGTAAAGAACTGTTCCTTACTATTTGCCTCTGGAAAACAATGGTTTAATCCAACTATGCCATTAGGGAAGTGTATATTATCAATGGGAAACATTAAGATTGGATTTATCCTTTTTCAAAGTATCTAGCATATAATGGAGTAACTGGCATTAGGATGAAATAAGCATCTAAAGAACCTATTAAGCAGCAAAGTTGAAAAATTCTAATCTCTAGCTATAGAAAGTCTAGTTACATAAAATTTAATTTTTAAAAAGGAAGAAAAAAAAGAAAAGTAGTCACATGAACACGAAATGTACCTAAGAACCTGCAGCTCCCGCTTAAGGCCTTCCTCTGTCTCAGCATCTTCAGGAACATGCTTGAGAATCTCAATCTTTGGGCACAATGAAGGTAGAAGATAAAGATGAGGGCAGAAATATGAGGTTTTATAATGATACACATTTTTAATGAGTTATAATATTAAAAACTGAATTTTCAAAAGTATATATCATATTTTTATGTTCTATTCACTATTCATTTATTCAACAATTACTTTATTAACTACTGCATGCTAGCCATTGTCATAGGTCTTGAGGACACAGCAATGAACAAAACAGCCTAAGTTTCTTCCTCCATAGTCTTTACATTTTTAGTAAAGGAAAATGAGGATGTGATATAAGGATGTGACTGGTAAGATGTATATTAGTGCCAGATGGTAGAAAGGACTGTCAAAAATGATCCAGGGTATGAGGACAGAGTGATGGAAGGTGATGGTTGGGGATGGTCTCTCTCCAAGAGCCTTCGTGTAAGTGGAGACATCAAGTATGGAAGCGGACTGTGAGGATACTGGGTGAACAGTACTTTAAACAAAAAACAAATGCAAAGCTTTGAAGCTTAAATTAGTCTGCTTTGTTCAAAGGATGGAAAAAAGGTTACTATGGCTAAAACACTGATAGAAGGGGAAAATGGTAGAAGAAAAGACTGGAGAAAAATCTAGCCATGTTCAGATCATGGCTATGAATAAACTTTCCTATACAGTTTTATTCTAGGGTGATGAAGAACCACTGGAAGCTTCCGAGACGGGGACTGGTATTTTGATTTATGCTTTAAAAGGATTATCTGACAACTGTGGCAAACAGATCAGAGATATGTAGAAGGTAAAATGATGCAAGAATAGAACCAATTACTGTAAGCAATTACTGTAAGTTTCTTAGTATGAGATACAGTAATAGCTCGCACAAGAATGGTAGTAGTGGAGATGCTGAGAAGTACTCAGATTTGGGATGTATTTTGAAAATACAGCTGGCATGATTTAATGACGAAAGACGTGGGGAATGACAGATGACAGAAAGAATAAATGCAATGATGAACTATGGTATCTGGGTCAAATAAATGAGTGAAATGATGGTACCATTCAGTTAGATGAAACTTCTAAGAAAGGAATTACAATTTCATTCTTTTTTTTGACTTAATGCAAAGAGTGTCTTGAGATATACTGCCTCATTTTATCATATAAAGAAAAATTAATATTACATGCCTGTTGTTCAAGGTCTTCAGTGTATTTCTTAACTCTTTGTTCTCTGTCTGTTGCTTCTCTTACAAGATGTTTAAGGTCAGTGATACTTTGATTTTTTTTGGCAATATCAGTTTCCAATTCTTTCAGCTTGGTTTCATACATTCTAAAAGTATAAAGGAAAAAAAAGAACAGTATAGACATAGTGTGTAATTTCTCATTAATTTGAAAGTCAGTTCAAAGTATTACACTAAAAATAATCAAGAATATCTTACTATAGCTTCTAGTCTGAATGGAGTCTGAATTTCACCACTGTAAAGTTCAGTGTAAAAGTCACAAAACAAATACAAAGTCAAATTCATCAGAATATCAAATTTGTATTAGTAGAAACTGTCAGGAATACAAAGATGGAAAAAACTTTTCTCACGCATACACACAGAAAACTTTTTTCACACAAACACATAAAGGAGGTGTTCATGTAGGAAAAATGAAACAAAAAACATTGTTCCAGAAGTAACAATTTGTCCAAAAGCATGGGTAAGAGAAATAGTGCATGCTGTGAGAAGAATGAAGCATGTAAAAATCTAAATATTTTTAAAATTCCGTATGACAAACTAAGTTATCAAAAAGTCAAGCCAAATAGTTTTACAGGAATAGCATACCTAAAGGAAACAACACTTGTAATACGCAAACTTTTCCAGAAAAGGGGGAAGGGGCAAGACTGCCTTTCTGTTACGTTAAAAAGGCCAGTAGTATTTCTTTGGCAACAAAATTTGATAGGAACAGTTACAGAAAGGACAACTGTCATTATCTGTATATATTTGAATAACTTTTAATAGACCTGAGAAGGCAATGTTCTTGATAAGACTGTCTACCAAAGGAAAAAGGTAAAATATAAGATGCTCATTCCTTCACTTCATCCACTTCTCTGTTCAAGTCATCCAAGCAAAGAAGCCTTCTCCAATGATGCCATCTAAAATAACCTCCACATCACCCTGGACTGTCCCACAGTCCGCATAAGGTGGGACACAGAACATGTGTTAGTGAGTCCGTTGATTAAGAATAGCACTATAAGAGTTTCAGCATGAGCAAAACCACCTGTGTCATGGATCCCAAGAGAAAGTTCTGAAGTGCTTCAATAAACAAGGCTTATAATTTCAGTTTAAGACTGTGGCAAAAAAAACAATTTTTCCCCAGGCCAGGGGTTAGATTTAGGAAACCTGGAAGTCAAGGATTAGAATGACCTTTTTCTCCGTCAAGAAATTTCCATTTTGACTTACTTTTTCTTCAAAAGAGCATAGTAAAAGCATTCTCTATGCTCAGTTACATTGGCAGTTCTCAGATGAACAAAACAGAAGTGATCTAAACTATAAAATCATGTTCATTATGATTAAATATCTTCCTCTCTCTTCCCAACTGTTTATAAATCCCATTAACCTCTTTTGTAGCTTCAGAGAGCCTTTTTAGAACATCTCCACAGATACAAATAACTTGAGCCATAAAACATACAAAATTCAGTCAAGGTCACAATAAGAATTAGTCTTTTCTAGGGCAAGGGTTACCCGGCTCTCTGAAGAAACTCGGGCAAGACAGGCCTTCCTGACCTAACTCCCAGCACGAAGCACAGATTCTGGTACAGCAAGTTCTGAGTAAATATCTGCTGAATAAACACATCTTAAAGTAATTCAAAATTCTTTCTGAAACCATAGTGACTGCAGAAGAAAATAAAGAATCAATCAAAACATTAAATGAAAGAGTTGTTAGGTAAAAGCCACTGCTAGTGTCTCAGAAGACAACAGAATAGATCCTTTTACCCTCATACTGACATGCTTGTTATTTTCACCCTGACACTATATTTTGGACATAATAATTGTTTCCAGGATATAGATGGGAAAAATGAGGGCTGGAGGGGTGAAGGGTAGACTGGAACTACTCTAGGTACAGTGTCTCGAAAAGAACCAAGGACTGCTTCTCTAGGACCACATGGCCATCTAGGCTACCCCTAATGTACCTGCTTAACCTTTCTCTTTTCTCCTTAGACTTGGCTGACAAGGGTAAGTACAGTACAACAGGTCTGTCACCATGGGACCTTTTAGTCTCACAGTGCTAAGACTCCCATCCTAGTTGTAGTGAGGTGGGTGCCATCTTGCCTCTCATTAAGGCCATTCCAATAGCAGGTAGGGCAGATGTAGCCCTCAAAGACATCAAAGGGAAGACCAGGGATATGTAGACATATGGAAATTTATGAAGATGGCAAGATACAGATGAGTTTGCCTTTTGAAACGAGAGCAGCAGATATGCTGATGGCAAAGAATACTACTTCATATAGAACAACTTTGATGAGAAAGGACACAGGCAGGACCTTGGTCACTTGCCTCAAGACTTAATTAGCAATGAGAATGACAAGAGTCTTTTGCCATCTCACCACAATCATGATAAACTACTCATGGTGATAAGAATCCTGGGTGATTCAAAGATAATATTCAAAAGGGAGGAGAATCAGAAAGGCAGGAGGGGGAAAAGAAGGGAAAAAGAAAAGAAAGGAAAAAAGGGGAAAAATGTAAATAAAGCTACTGTAAATAGGGAAGGGAGGGGGAGTGGAAAGGAGGGGTGGGGAGGAAGGGGGGAACCAAGATATATCATGTACAGGTACAAACTAACTATGATGAATGTGATCACTATGTATACAATGTACCAATACATGTTCTTGGGAAAAAAAAAAAAAAAAAAGACACGTGAATGCTTCTTTGTAAACTCCCACAGCTACAAAGATTAGCCCCACAGGAAAAATCCCATGTATTTTTAGGAAAGGTTCACAGGATGGGAGAAAACTGAGTACTAGAAAACACACTAGACTAAAACTGCTGAATCCATCTATCGGGGCTATGTGAAGAGAAAGTGCCCAGGGTAAAACTCCAGAAGTACTGGAACTGAGCAGAGTATGACAGGACAGATCACTTGTTCCTAGCTCATACCTGAAGTTTATACAAACAATGCAGCTGAGGTTGAAGCGGAGACAAGCATCACCCCGAGCAGCTGGGCAGCATCTGCCGAGGCTCATGGCTGACTGCAGCCTCACAACACACACAGCCTGGCCTGAGCTTAGCTCTGCCCGTTCTGTTCCATGCCCTACCACTTCCACCCATGTAACATGTTAGGAGAAAAAGACTCTTTGACAATGCTAGGACAGAGTATTAGTACTATGTTAAAATACACAACCAAACTGTTCATATGAATAACCAGGTTACTAAGAATATTCTTTCGCGTCAGTGATGTCAGGACCAAAACTAATGAAACTTTGTACAAGTTTTAAACATTGTATTTGTTCCTACCTTGTAACAACAATTGATTTCCAGTTCTTGCTATCAGCACCGTGGAGCTGTGGACCTCTGCTTTCTGCTAACTGTAATCTCTTACTGGTCTCTTCCAGCTGAACTGTCATCTTCTCATTTAATATCTCTAAATTATTCTTGGCTATCCGCAGTTTCTCTGCAGCTTCAGTTTCCTAACATTAAAAGCTAATTAGTATATTATGACAAAACATAATACTGTTCTCAAAGCTGCACTGTGCAAATTGGAAAACAGAAAATGTAGAGTTCTAAATGCTGATTAAAACTGCAATAAAAATCCAGTGTTTCGCCTCTAATACACAATATAATCATCATAATTACTAAGAAAGATCATGTAAGTGAGATCAGAGAAATATATTTATAAGTATTTATTCTAGTGGTTACTTTTAAATCTGTCATTTTGTTCTCTGTAATAGTTTTAGAATAATGGGATAACTTACTGTTTTACACACACATTATCTAATGTGTTTTTACTCCCTAATTAAAGAGAACTGGCTATACGTATAAACCAAGTATAAATGGCAGATAATTTCCACTATTATACACCCATATTTATAGCATAAATAGCATCACTGTGGCCTCAAAATACATGCAGTTACTCTTCTAACTAGTTTACAATATATTAATTTCAATTTATCCAGCAGAATATCCCTGTAAATAACCATGCCAACTTGTCTGGAGTAAGGAATATATTTTGCCATTTAAATAAAAAGGAATCTTACAGTTTAATAAAAGTTTCTTATACTCCTTACCATAAACTAGGCATGTTCTAAGTCACATGTGTAAACATTAACTCTGTTAAACCTCACAGCAGCTCTGTGACCTAAGTATACTTACTATTCCCAATTTTATACATGACGGAATTGAGGAATAGAGAGAAGTATCTTGTCCTAATTCCTATGACTGCTAATTAATAGAGCTAGGAAGTGAATCTAGGGTGAGAAGTTTCTACATTATACTGTCTCTGAATTTATTGATTTTCATATTATCAATATCCCTCATGGTGAAAGGATATAATGACAACAGGTATAAAAACACAATTCCTAAATTTCTTAGTTAACTATCTACTTTGCATGATACTCTCACTAAAAATCCGTTTTAAATTTTGCCCAGATGTCCTACTTAATTAAAACAAAAATTAATAACTTTAATCAGTCACGAAAGTTATACCTTTTTAAGTTCTTTACGGAGCCGTTCATTTTCAGCAACAATTTTTTCTGTGCTTTTGGTCTGGGATTCATACTGCATGCTCAGCTGACGTCCAAGGTGTGCTTTAAGTTTTTCTAATTCAGCCTAGTGGTTAAAAAAAACAAAAAAACACTACACATTATCAAAACAAGGAAATCAAATGAAAGATGATCTTAGAAACTTGTAACACTTAATTCAAAGTAGCTTTAGTGACCATATTTGACATGATTAGAATGAACATCTTCCTTTGAATACTGGTCATCTAAACAGAAGTTACCAACCTTGGTAACTTCTATACATTAGAAAATTCTATACATTAGAATGAGTTAATAACTTTAAAAATAACAAAATCCAACAACAACAAATAAAACTACAGCACAAAAATCAAAAAACGGCAACACAACACCTAATCAAATCAATCTCAAGGATGAGGCCTTGGCTTGGGCACTTATATGTTTAAAACCAGATATAAGTAATATTTGTAGCACCAAAGTGAGACTCAATGGTCTTGGGACAGAGAAGATTAATGGAACCATCCTGTGACTGTCCTTACATTCCTCACCAATAAATTTCCTCTGTTAGTATAAAACAGGTACAGAATCCATTAAGGCATGTTATACATGGAATATAAAGTTTACCTGAAGTTAATAAAAACTAAATTTTTTTTTTTGTGTGTGTGTGCCAGGGATCAAATTCAGGCCCTTGCACTTGCAAAGCAAGCACTCTAATCACTGTGCTAAATCCCCATCCCTAAAAACTAAAATATTAAAAACATTCTCATTAAAATTATCAGATTTTAAATATTACCTTTAATTTCTCATTTTCCTGTTCAATATTAGCCATTTTTTCACTGGTCAGTATTCCTGATGCTCTTTTCAATTGTTCATTTTCTCTCTGAACCTTTTCGACTACCTTTTTCATTAAGCCAATGGTTTTTTCTAGTTCTGGGATTGTCTTTCCACTTCTACCAGACTGCAAAGAACATGCCAACCTTTTAATTTAATCAAATATTTTAGAGAGTATAATACGAAGTACCAACAACAGGCCCACAATTGTATTCATTATTAATAATTCCTAATAACTGATTCCAAATTTTTGTTAATTCACTTCAAAGAATCTTGTTAGGAATTATAATTCTCACTTTACATATGTGAATACCAAGAGTTAGAAAGTCTGACAGTTCTAAAATCATACAGTCAATAAGTAATGGCTTAAAAAGTCTAGTTTTGATATCTGATCTCAATGAATAAATCTAAACATACCATTCAGTTAATATTCTCTCAAATATACTAAGAGTTTTCTTTATATGAAATTAAATCACAAAAGAGAAACTGTGTCTTTAAAGAGCTCACGAGTAACCAAATTTTAACTGTAGCATTACAAACATAATTTTCTCCAAGAGTAGCCATTGCTTAGAAATTCAGTTTTTGTCTAATATAAGTAAGAGACATATCTGAAATAAAAAACCTTACTTACTTAAAGATACTATCAGAGATGGGTCACCAGTTAATAAGTATAAGTGCTTATAATTTCAAGTAAAAAGTTTTTAATAATTGAGTAGAACAGTGCTTAATATTTTCAGTTTAGTTAGCATTCATTATTAATTAGAAAAGGTCAAATTAACATGTATTTTATTCATTTTAAAATATTTTAAGCTCACATTAAACTGTGTATTTAACTTGTGTGTATACAATATGAATTAAAATCAGAATAAATTTTCTAAAAGAAACAATTATCCCCATATTTTCAAGTGTGATAATTGTTAATGAAATAAACCAAGTGTCCTTCCATCTCAGGACATTTTAACTTGCTATTTCTACTGTATAGAATTCTTTTTCTAGTATTTGTATGCATATACACTGTCATTTTGAATAGAGGTTGCTGTCAGCAAGTTATTTTCCAATAATACTTTTTTAATATTTTCACTGAATCCATCATATAATTAAATTACCTGGATGAGTTTCTGCATTATGATTGCTTCTCATCAACACAAAATAAATTAGCTTTAGCCCTCTAAGCAACATACTTACCCCTCTAAGCTTCCGCTCAACTTCTGCTTTTTCTTTCTTAAGAAATTCACACATTTCCTTCAAATCTCTTACTTGACTCTAAAAGACAAAAAAACCCAAACAAATAAACAACAAAGAAACTCACAGCAAGCTGACATAATTACAGCCATTCAAAAGGAAAGGCAAATAATTCATGTGAACTAACAATCTCTACCAGTATAGCTAACTGAATTGGATCTCTATACTAAAAAAGACCGTGAACTAAGGCATGTTAGTAAGAGTGTCTTGTACATCAACTTTCACAAAATATTTCCACATTATTGCCTTAGTATACAAGAGAACTCTGATTTTAACTGTCTTTCAATTTACACAAGTAGATCCTTATCCATGTGGTATGAAGCAAAAGAGAACTAAAATTCTAGCCAAGATAAAGACTCCTATAATAGGAAAAGATACAGAAAACCAAAGATTAAAAAATTAACATCAGAAAAAGTAAAATTTCTAAAAGAAAGAATTACCCTCTTATTTTCAAGTGTGATAATCGGTAATGAAATAAAACAAGTATTCTTTCACCTCAGGACATTCAAACTTGCTATTTCTACTCTCTGGAATTCTTTTCATAGTATTTGTATCCCCCTCTTCCTTACCTCTCCCCCAGCTCTCTGTTCATCATCTTCTTTGAGGAGACCCCCACCCCCTTCACTATTTTATATTGTGTCTTTGCCTTTACACTTTCCCAATCATGTTTTCTCAGCATTTCACATCAGCTGACAGACTGTATATGAACTCGTTTACCTGTTTATTATCAGTCTTTCCCAACAGAAGTTTTACAAATACATGCATTTGTAAGTTTTACAAATACATGCATTTTTGACAGCTATATTCCAACACTTAGAAGTGTCTGATATAATGTAGGCCCTCAACAAATAATTATTAAATGAGAAAGTATATAAAATATAATACTACTATATTTTATGAATATTCATTTCAAAAGCTAATATGCATAACAACTATGTGGGCAGGGACAGGTTCAGGCCTTCAGTATCGTAACTACAACACAGAGTATTACACTTACCTTTAGTCTCGGCAAATCTTTATTTGCTTGTTCAAGCTGAAATTTCAGTTCAATATTTTCAGATGCCAACTTCAAATTTGCCCTCTGCAGCTCTTGTTCTTTTTGATAATGATCACCTGACTCTATTCCAGAAGTCTTCAGAAAAAAGAAATTTGGAATATTTTTAAAGTTTAATAAATAAAAGCCAGAAAACACACACTGGATAAGAAAATACTATGTAAAAAGAGGATTTTCTTCTCAAAGTAACATGAAAAAATTGGAGCATTCTAAAGAAAACTAAATAAAAACAAAACTAGCAGAAAAGGTAATATAGTTTTAAAGTTAAGTATGACTTAAACATCCACACATATATAATGCTTTCATATATACATTCTCAAAATGATTAAGCTATTATGTATGCTGGTTTTGTTCAAAATAAACATTACCTTGCTTTATGGGTTGAATTGTGTCCCTTGACTTTCCAAATCACATGTTAAAGTTGTAATTCCTCGTACCTGAATGTGACCTTATTTGGACATAGGGTCTTACGCAGGTAATCACATCAAAATAAGATCACTAAAGTAGACACAGTCCAGTATAACTAAGATCCTTATAAAAAGGAAAGCTTAGGAATGTGGACACAGAAACACCTCTGTCAACACCTTGATTTTGCATAATTATCCTCCAGAACTGTGAGACCAGAAATGTCTGGTGTTTAAGCCACCAAATCTGTAGTACAGTTGTCCCTCAGTATTCCCAGAAGATTTGTTCCAGGACATTCCCTCCCTCCCTTGTAAAGATAGCAAAATTTGTAGATGCTCACATCCCTTAGGTAAAAAGGCATGACAGTTGCATATAACATATGTACACCCTCCTATATACTTTAAATCATCTCTAGATTACTTACAATACCTTATACAATGTAAATGCCATTCAAATAGTTATTATAATACATTGTTTAGGGAATGATATGAAAAGCAAAGTTTATGTAATCAGTACAGACTTGACTTTTTTCTTCCAAGTATTTCTAAGCTGTGGTTGATTGAATCCTGACACGCAGGACACTTGAGTACAGAGGACCAACTGTACTGTTATGGCAGGCTAAACAAATACTACAAAAAAAAGCGCCTTGATTCCTTCCTCTTTCAGAAAGCATTTCCTCACTTGTTGAGCTAAAGTAACCACTCACTCCTCTGAAGTGCACTACGTTGTGTTTCTCATGGTATGAATCTACCTTGAATTCTTCAAGTTCGTTTTTATTTCTTATTCTGAACTGTAAAAATTATTTGAATGAGAAATATGTGCTTGTGCAGACTGAGTAGAATATCACCTTCTTCATTGGACTCATAAATAATTTTGTGAAAATACTCAACATGGTTTTAATTTTTTCTTTCCAATTTTTCTGTCTACTGGCTCAATGGGATATGAAGTAAAAACAACACTATAGATGTTACAATTCTTAAAGTATATTATATAAATATACCTACTAAACATACCTCTGAAACATTTTTTAACTATCAGAATTTACACTACTTGATATTGTTTTTTAAATTAAAGAAATACATATTTTCTTAGGTAAAATGTAGTAAAAGCGAAGAAATCACAAAATAGGATTTAGAAAAGTAAAGAAATTGTGGGCAGACATTCAAGTTTGAGAATGGACATAATGCTGGCAGAAAGGGTACATGTTTCCACCTGATTTTTGTCTAAGAGAACGAGTATGTGTATATACAAATGTAGTAGCAAGAAACTTTTGTTGAGGTCCATAATCCACAGTAATATAGACTCACTTATTCATGAATTCTGACTCTTCCCACTGCCAGTTTATGCAAGAATATATTACCACTTACAAGGTGTCAATTTTTGCATCTGATGAGTGAAGTAACTAGACAGGATAATTTTAAGACCTCTCCAGACATGGAAATCTTTAATTTTCTGTCTCTTAGGCTTTTCTCTTTCCCTAATTTTATCTCTTCTGTCTGTGATAGGTACTTGATTTAATGAATGATAATCACCTATGAATACCATCAACTGATAAGATTTCAAAATATAAGAAGTATCACAAAAGATAGTTATTCTGAGATTTTGCATGGATATATTTTAACACTTATAATATAAATGTAATTATTATATAAGTGAATGTGTATCAATTTTCCTTCTAGTCTCAGAAAATAAAACTAAAAGTATTAGTAGTTCAGATTGTTTGAATTTCTGCAAAATAAATTCTAATGAAACTATTCTATAAATAAAAACAGAATTCCTGTACAATTAACTTCATAGGAATTTCAAACTATTTTACAGGCAAGTAATCCCATTAAAAGGCACAAATTTCTTGAGATTAAATTCTTGCAAGCTACATGACCAGAAAAACTTTTCTAGTAACAAACTGTAGAAATGATCCCTGAAAGTATAGCCTTGAGGTTAAATTCTTAGGGGAGAGAACTGGAGATTAACACATACTGGAAGTCTCTTATTAATTATGAAGTGAAGAAGAACCATTATGAACCTGGATAAAGAAATAAGAAATTGCTTTTATCCATTTTCTTTTAAAATATAGACATAATTTTCAGTTGATGTCTGGGGGACTTAGGTGACTGGAATATCTGAGGTGGACAGGATAAAGACAAAATGCAATTTGATTTGAACTAGAAACAAACTTGTTTTATTCTGTACCTCAGGAAAAATGGACTCAAAGTAGCATGCATTTGATATTAAGACCTGCTAGATCTGTATTTAAATCCTGATTCTAAATCTCGTAATCAGTAGACATGTACTTATTCTCCAAGCCTCCTAGGTAAAATAGAAAGAAAAAAACACTTTGCAAAGTATTGTGAGAAATAAACTTAGGTACAGAGCCTAAATCAACATAAATGGCAAAAGTATATAAGCTCTCTTTTCTCATTATAAAAAAGTACTTTTTATAATACCTGGTTAAAAAAAATCACTAAAGGAACTTTGTAGATATCATATTGCAGGTAAATACAACAGACTCAATTAGAAATTTCTAAGACAAAATAAATACGTCTAAAATGCCTTATTTTTGCAATTTCTTTATCTAGTATGCTACTTTATGAAGTATACACCAATGGTAAAAAAATGAGTTCTAAACTGAATGAGGAAATGCCTAACTACCAATTTTCGCAATAAGTTGTTAAAAATTAGGGCTTTAAAATGAAGTCTATTGATAGTTCATCATTTTTAAATATCCTATATATTGTGATCCATTGGTATTATATGTATATCCGGTCTGCTATAATAAAACCCAGCTAACAAAGAAATAAAGAACTGCCATGTATGCAAACCAAGGACATTTTATCTCTGGCTGGACTGATGCCTCAGATTCACAGCATGTCTGCGCCTCCTCCTCAGCACTGACAACACACAAGTGATGGGGCATAATTTCCACCTGCCACAGCAGTCTGGGATCTATGCAGTGGTGACTCATATCTTCAGATATGTGTCCCTTCCCTCTTTCATTCTTACCTATCTTTTCTCTTCACTTTCATGTTCCAGTTTATAATTTACACAAAATTGTTGATAGATTTTGTCAACTTTAGGATTTGATGCATTTTCAAAATTAGAGTTAAAATCTGCAATATTATCATGAGTTGATCTAAATGGACTTGGTTGATTGCTTACTCTTGCTTTGGCGTTACTGAACTCAGTAGGATCTACATGTTCTGCTTTGTTTTTCTTTACTATAATACTACAATGATGTAAATGTCACTGACATCTATTCTCTTCCTATTTTCTATTCTGAGCATTGTTCTGGAATTATTTTTTTACTTCCTGAATAAAGTGTTGTTTTTGTGGAAAATATTATGTCTTATACATATTAACACTAATAATAAACAAGGCAAGCATAACAAATTCTGCTAATGTAGAGAAAAAAAGAAATGTAAAAAGGGAAAAAACATCTATATCTATATCTTGTATTTAAAACAAGATCCAAACAATTCTACATTAATCACTAATAAGTCTATCATCTAGAAACATATCACACATATCAGTGAACAGGGTAACAACATATTTCCCACTTTATTAAACTATGTATGTACTTCTGCCACGGCAAAATGTGTAATTATTACATTTATAATTTCCAGATATCACTTGTAATGAAGTTTTGTGCAAACTTTAAGAACCTTAAATTTTATTATGTTAGTATTAACGAAGTTACTATATATCATTACCTAGTACAAACAAAAGTTAAATTTACTGTGTCAATGTTAATGAAAAGATTTCAATGTTTTGCCAAATAAAGGAACAAGTTTAATTCACTTCTATCCATATAAAAATAGGGGGAAAACGATGTACACTTACTGAAGGCCCAGAATATTCATCCTTCGAAAACTGTTTTTCTAATGCATTAAGCTTTTCTTGAAGGTATCTATTTTGTAAACGTAAATCTTCTACAACAGAATCTCGAGGAAGAGCCTGATGATTCCTATGAACAGCCACAGACTCTTTACTATACAAATCTCAATTTTTTCCTGTTTACTAGATTAAAATATAAGAAAGCAAGGAAAAATGCAATGCCTTTATTAACACAAACATTTTTCAAAACTTCTAAAATCTGTAAAAAATAAATTAGGATACCATAAATGTATGATAAACTAATCTGAAAAGGATTCACTGATGGGTTCTTTTAAAGTATCAGTTAAAAAATACATTTTGACATAAAGAAATACATTAGTATTTTAAAATAACATGTATCTATCTAAGATAGTTAAAATTTACACTATTGAAAAATTATATAATAATTGCATAATATCCATGACATTCTCAAAAAGCTCAAGGATGTAAAAAGACTCATAATGGTTCCAGATAATAATCTTTTATTTCAAGTTTAAACTTACCTGTCTGTCCTACAAAACTCTCCATAATCTTGTTCAGTTATATCTATCAAACCTAACTGTCCAGGGAACTTCCTTTATATAGGCAAATAAATCTACTTTTAACCATACATGGAACATTCATCTTGCCTCGATATGTCTACTAGGGATATGTCCTACAATCTACATCCACACATACTTTGTTTTAATTTCTGTATCTGAGTCACAAAATTCAGAAATCAAACTTCTTAAATTTGGAGAGGTTAAGTATCCTCTATAAAGTCTCCTCCAATTACTTCATCCCTTGCAGACCCACATTAGAAAAAAAGAGAAAAAGAACCCTTAAAAGTATTTGAAGGTTTCAAAAGTAAAATGATTCTTATGAAAACCTATTGTTGGACCAGGAAGTAATTTCAAACATGTCAAGACGAAGAATTCTTTGATCATTTTTCTTCTTCCCTATCAAGGGAAATTCTGAAGGACAAACAAAACAAAACAGAAAAAAAAAAAGAAAGAAAGAAAGAAAAGAAACAACAACCAGTAACTCAGACAGAAAGAGAGGGACTGTAGGTTACAAACTCTTAAGAATACTAAATTTTTAAAGGTGCTGGGGATGAAACCTTGCCTCTGCCCCCAAAATCCTGGGACTATTTGAATGTTGGGGCATAAGACAACCTAGAAAAATAAACATAATGAGGTATTTTCATAATCTGGAACTTAGAAGTTCCCTCTCTCCTTACTCTCCTTCTCTGGAACTCTCCTAAGTGCCAACACCCACCTCCAGGTTTCAAATAATATGTTCAGCCTGGGTAATGAAAGAAGTAAAATCTTCTAGCTGCACCTAGTTTACCTCTTCTAGTTGCTACTTCTAGTTGCACCTTAGGTTTGTGAGAGACAACTGAATGTGTTTTGTCCACTTCCCCCAGAACCGCCACTCAATCACCCCCATCAATGCACCATGCCATTTCTCTTAAGAAAGCCTTTGAGATTTGCTTCACTTTGCTATTGCTTTCCAAACTATGTTTTCTGATACAGTCACTGTCATAGAAAATAAAATACGATCATGTCCTAAAAACTAGAACTATTCACAATTTTCAGTTTTAGTTATTTCTTCCAAGATTAACCCAGGTTATACATAATTTGTTATTTTCTCAGCCAGGTGCACTCAAATGATCTATAATCATATTAATATTCATTGTCAAGATCCGGTACCTGCCTGTAATAGTTTATCACACATTTTTCTATTTAAATATTATGAGGGGAATCTTTTCCAGTTGGTAGAGCTGTACTACCAATGGGGTAAGACAAATTTTTTTTCTCCTCCTTCTTTCTGTTTTCCCACTGCTGCCTGGAATTATAGTTTGGATCTAGAATGTCCCCCAAAAGCTCATGTGTTGAAGGCTTGGTCCCCAGCTTGGTGTATTTGACACTGGCATATCATGTCTCTTCTCTGCTTCCTGGCTGCCATGAAATGAGCCTCCCGCTCTGACACATGCTCTGACAACTAAGTAACTATGGACTGAAATCTATGAAACCACGAGCCAAAATGAATTTCCTTCTTTATTTTGGTTCCGGATGAATTTTATGATTGCTTTCTCTAATTCTGTGAAGTATGCTATTGGTATTTTGATTGGAATTGCATTAAGTCTGTATAATAATTTAGGAAGTATGGCCATTTTCACTATGTTCGTTCTTGCTACCCAAGACCAAGACTAGCAAAAACAATCCTGGGGAACACGGGCAAGATAGGGGCCATCACAATCCCCAACCTGAAATTATACAGCTGTGATACTGTGATAAAAACAGCATGGTACTGGCAAAAAAGACAGACCTGAAGATCAACGGAACAGGTAAGAAGATGCAGAAGCAACTCCAAACACACTCAAATACCTCATCTTTAACAAAGGAGCCAAACACCCTCACTGGAAGAAAGACAGCCTCTTTAATAAATGGTGCTGGAAAAATTGGCTTGCCACATGCCAAAAACTAAAACTAGATACACTGTCTCTCACCATGTAGGCAACTAAAATCAAAGTGGATCAGAGATCTAAACATTAAAACAGAAACACTAAGTCTGCTAGAATATCGACTAGGAAGAGCTCTTGAAGACATACGTGTAGGCAAAAACTTTACGAACAAAACTCAGACTGCATGGGAAATAATACAAAGAATGATTGGGATCACATCCTATCAAAAAGCTTTTGCACAGCAAAAGAAACTACCAACAGAGTGGGGCGACAAATTTTTGCCAGCTGTTCCTCAGACAAAGGTCGAACATCTAGAATATATAAAGAACTCAAAAAAATCAGACCCCCAAATTTAAAGACCCAATCCAAAAATGCACATCTGAAATGAACAGACACTTCTCAGATAAAGAAATACAAATGGCAAATGAATATATGAAAAAGTGTTCAACATCACTGGTCATTCGAGAGATGCAAATTAAAACAATTCTAAGATTCCATCTCACTCAAGAAAGAACAGCTATTATTAAGACATCTACCAACAGCAAATGCTGGCGGGGCTGCGGGGGGAAAAGGGAACCCTCCTCCACTATTGGTGGGAGTGTAGGTTGGTCCAACCACTGTGGAAATTAGTGTGGCGGTTCCTCAAAAAACTACAACTACAGATTCCATTTGACCCAGCTATATCTCTTCTTGGTACTTTCCAAAAGAATTAAAAACATCATACCACAGTGATATACTCACAACCATGTTTATAGCAGCACAATTTGTAATAGCTAAATTCTGGAAACAAACCAAATGCCCAGCAACTACTGAATGGCTAAAGAAGATGTGGTTTCCTTATACGATGGAGTACTACTCTGCCATAAAAGAGGATAAACTCAAAACATTTATAGGTAAAAGCATGTACCTTGAGAACATACTCTTAAGTGAAATAAATCAGACACACATGACTACATATCGAATTGTTTCTCTGATATGAGAAAATGTAAGTGTAGGTAAGGTCAAAAAGATATAACAAATATTGTGAAAAAGAAAGATAATATTTAAATGGGAAGAGAACAAGAGAGGGAAGGAGAAAGGAAAGAAGGGAAAAAGAAAAGAAAAAGAGAAAAAGATGGAAAAGTATAAATAAAGCTATTGTAAATAAGGAACGGACAGGGGAGTTGAAAGGAGTGGGGAAGAGGGGGAAACTAAGATATATCATGTACAGGTACAAATGTACAGGTACAAAGTAACTATGATGAATGTGATCATAATGCATTTCTACAATGTACCAATACATGTTCTTAGTAAATAAAAAGTTTATTTTGTCAAGGATTTTGTCAGAGTGACACAAAATTAACACAGTTGGCTACAGATATGTGCAACTGCTGAAGGGCACAGAATAAAAGATGTAAACAAAGCCCTGTATTTCTGTCCAAAGTCCGAAGCTGTAGACAAAAGGAGTATCATCAAGATAACAGAGAGGAAGGAGCTCAAGGAAAGGACCATACAAAGTTATTTGTGAACTTCTGAGGTCACTCTTGTGCTGCATTTGTATGGATCTGATCCTAATCAGAATACAGAAGATTCTGGGAACTGAAAAAGACAACCCACGTACTAGACATCTGATCACCCGGGAGATGCGCAGGCAGGGCAGAGCTGAAGAGCACTGCAAAAGCTTTGAAAAGAGAACCGATATTGGAATCACAGTCACAGAAAGGAGGCTGGAACCTGTCACCTGGGCCTAACCAGACAGGTTACATGCTAAAACAAAAATACATTTTCCACTGAACTTAAAGAAGACTCACAGACTCACAACATAATATTTAAAGGACAAGGATATAATCCAAAATTACACAGCATCAAAAAATCAGGAATATCTCAGCTCAAATGAGAAAAGATAATCAATACAACCCAAACTTGAAATATACATTTATTATTTCCGTTATCTATGGGTCAAGCAGTTTTTCATCAAAACAGGTATTATTTCCAAGTGATAGCTTACCTCAAACATAGTATGTCATTTTCTAAGTCAAGATTCCTCTTTTTTAATTCTTCCAACTCTTTTTCTGACTCCAAAGCTCGCACTCCAATAACCTGATCAACAGTCATGCCAGTTGTTTTTAGTTTCCTCTGCAAAGTATGTTTCTCTTTATCAGTTCTGTGGAATGTAGTACAAAATCATGAAAATATGCCCCTTACTGTTTGGCTTGTTCAATTTATTAGGTTGTGGTTACTCATTAGAATAATATACGGCAACTGTACCATTCTGTATTTGGTATGAACTTATTTCAAAACCACAGAAAACTTCACTTGTAATTGTTGAAATGTATTTGAAGCACATTTAAAAAAAATAAGCGAGTCACAGATGATAAATACTTAAAACTAGAAAACTTTCCACATTATCAATTATGATAAAATTATAACTTCCAGTTCAATATTTTTTAAATATTATGAAATTTAAACTCACTTGGCAAAAAGATCCTTCAAAGTATTCAACTGCTTTGTTAGAGTATAAACTTCTCCCTCTTTCTCTTTTAACTTGTTTCGAATTCCCTCTATTTTGGTTTGCCATTTTTTACCTTCTTCCCACCTAATTAATTCTTCTCTAGCACTCTGTAAGCAATAACAAATAAGTCAGAAAATTACCAGTATTATTTTTAATTTTAAAATTTATCAATTACAATCTACCTAGAAAAATAGTAAACCAATACTCCCAAGACACTATTAAATAGACTCATTTTGCTGTGCAACTTTCAGAGCCTTTAGGCAAAAATGACTTTCAGTATGAACAGGGTTTATTCTATCACTTGACTAATAAAATTCTGGGTGAGTTTTGACTAGTGTCAGCACACTTACAAAGCCTTAAAATGAAGATTCTAATATAGATGACCATACTTTACATGACTAAATTAAGCTTCTAATGAAAAATTTTATACATAAATGACTGATCAATTGTTAGCCCATGACACTCTATTGTCAAAACTCATCACATCTTCAATATACATTATTTCACCCATTCAACATATATTTACAGTATTCAGTGCTAAACCACATGCTAAGTACTCTTCTAGGCACTAGAACTAGAAGCAATGAATAAACCCAATGAAAAATTGTATCTTCATGAATATTACAATATAGTTCATGTTAGTTGATTGGGTAGGAAAAGGAGTAACTATAGATAGTAAGTATAGATGGCGAAATGAGAAAAAAATTGAGCAGTAAATTAACTGGTTATAAGTGCTTTTAAAAAAAGAAAAGATGTAGGGTATTACAGTGATAGGAAAATTAGCTGGTAATCACAGTGGTTGTCAACTTGGCAACTTACTGAGGTCCTGTCTCAAAATAAAAAAAATAAAGGACTGGGGATGTAGCTCAGTGAAAAGGCCCTGGATTCAATCTCCAGTACCATAAAAAGCAAACAAATATAAAAAGTCCCCCAAAGCTCTAATGTGTTTAGAGGTAGGTTTTTGGGTGATTGGACCTCTGAGCACTAAACTCATTGGTGGACTGCTCCATCCGTAAGTTCACAGCTTAATCTACAGTTGGGAATTGTGGCCCTGTTAGAAGAGGGGGGTCACTGTAGGTGTGCTCTTGGATGGTGTATGTCTCTCCCTGGCATTTCCTCATTTCATGCTTCCAAGAGGCCTTGGTTTTGAGCAGCTTTCCTCCAGCAGGCCCTTCCTTCATGCCATTTCTGTCTTGGAACCAGAGACCATGAACTGGTTTCTCTGACACTATGAGTCAAATGAACTTTTAAATTGTGTATGTCAGATATTTTGTCCCAGTGATAGGAAAGCTAATACACCAACAGAACTGTGAACAGAAAGCATGTTGTAGCTCTACGCTTACAAAGGCAATCATTTTCATCAAAATGACACTGACATTATGAATTTTTATAGGGAAAACAGTTTTTGGAGTATACTACTCTATTATTGAAATTATTTTACAGATACTGAATATTTTCTGGACAAATTTTATAATACAAAATTTTCCTAAAATAGCATCTCGATAGTTATTTTTTTTAGGGGCAAAAATTACTACTAACACCAAAATTTCCTAGGTAACTTTTGGTATTTTCGATATACTAATAAGGTATATCCAGTTTATCATTCACAATAAATTGAATTATAAGCATTTCAGGTAACTTCTGTTTTTCTTTGAGTTGATTATTCCCATCACTCATTTTTATTACAAACTGATTTACTAGTTAACCTGTAAGAAAAATTTAAACAATTTATATTACAAAATAAACTGGTGAGCAGATTGGATATTATTACTGAAATTGCTGAATATATTCCATGTCACTTTGTTTACCTCAAATAACAGCCCAGTCTACTGAAAGACAAAAAGGACACATTTGGCTCAAAGTGGGTATCAATTTACCTTTGTCCCAAAGATCAAAAGCACCAAACTACATAAATGATTATTTGAGGAAGAAATATACAGCTGGATATGTAAGCTGTGAAGAGAGTATACTGTCAGGAAGATGACATGGAGATGGGATAGTAATTTCCAAGTAAGAGTTACATTAATGGTGCCCTCTTAAGTAGACTGTGAATTACTGAAGGACAGAAACTTTTCTTAGACTTCTCCACTTATCCAGTACCACTTTTGGCATGTTTTAGGCCCTCAAGTACTACAGGATCTTATCTGTTTATCAGCTACATATTTAATCTATCACTATTTTATGTATTACTCAATATGCTTTATTACATACCTTTTCTTTCACAGGTTTTACATCTGCATCATCCACCTTTCTTTCTAGTTGGCCTTCTAGTTTTTTAACTTTCTTTTGAAGTTCCTCAATTAAACTTTGTTTATTATCTATCAGAGGTTTGCTCTGAAAAAATAAAGTGGAACTTTACATTCAACAAATGTCTAAAAATATACAAGATAATTCACTTACAGAAATTTTTGAGCTCATCAATAACTATTCTATAATATGTACATATAACATGGTAGTTGTTTCTGTATTTTATAGGATATACTAATCTAAAGCTGTATATACAATAGAAATGACTAAAGGAATTAGTTATGTTTATCAAAATAATCTGAAAGCCAGATTTAGCAAATACTTTAGAAAAAATTAGGGAGTGGAATGAAGTACTCCTTATAGGTTACAAACACTATCAGAATAAAGTATAAAATTACCTGTAACCCACTAGTTAGTCTTTTAATTTGCCTTTTGAGTTCATCATTTTCTTGATCAATTCCATCTTTTTCTCTAAGTATTTTATTATAGGCTTTTTGTTTTCTTTGCAGTTCATTATTTATATCATTCAAATTATCAGTTAGTGAGCTTTCTCTGTTTTTACTTGTTTTAAGAGCTTCTTTCAGTTTTGAAAGGTTTTCATTTAAATCTTCAATTTGTGACTAATGAGAGAGAAAGAAAGGCCTTATTGATGAGTCTCCATCATCAATGACAAAAGCAACAGAAAACAAAAATAATACAAATAATTATTAAAAGAAAAATAAAAGAACAGTACATAAAACAAAAAAAATCCACAAACATATAAATTTTCCCATATTCATGTCAAATAAACCAACTACTTTGAAGAAAACAAAAAACGCTCTACAATGAATTGATTTTCAGCAACACCCAAAAACAAGACTGTATGAATTAAACAAATGGTTCACTGTGATTGAATGGAAGAAATAAGTACCTATCAGTGTACATGGCAATTGTTTAAAATTACAAAGCATGAGCAGGATTAAACAAAATATCTGACTTCAGTTTCTAATGTACTTTGTAAAGATAAGACATGAGAGGAAAATGTGCAGTACTAAACAGTACATATATAAGCCAGCAGAAAGCTGTTCTTGTCTGTTTTACATAATGATAGTGACAGAAACATAACACTATCTGGCCTGTAATGATTTATTAAAATAAATTACTACAGGCCAACTACTACTACTACTAGCAAATTATTATTATTTAAAGAAAAACATTAATATTAGAGAAGTCAGAAAAGGATTTGAGATCAAGGACTTGAAGAATGGGAAGAATTCAGAAAAGATGAAATTTTAGTATAAAAAAGGTATCAACAAAGGTCTATTCCTACTTACACTGTTAGATAAAGCAAAAGAAACAAACCTACACAACTCACTTATCAATTCAGAAGTAAAAGTTACTTATTTCATAATAGCCAAAGCTGAGACCCAACCAAGATGTCCCCTAAAAGGTGAATGAATATATGAAATGTGATGCATTTAGACAATGGAATATATTCAGGGCTGAAAAGAAATATATTACTAGAAAGTTAGTCTAAAAAGGTTACATAGTATATGATTCCACGTATAAGCCATTTTAGAAAAGGCAAAATTGTGGAGAAAGCAAAAATATCAGTGGTTCCCAAGGAACCACTGGTTGGTGGAAGCTGCGGGGAATTAATATGAGGAGCACAGAGAGGATTTGGGAGGGCAGGAAAAGTCTTTATGTTACAACACTGTGTAGTAATGATACATGTCATTATACATTTGTCTAAACCCACAGGACATACAACACCAAGAACGACATCTAACATAAATCTGGACTTTGGGTGGTTATGAGGTTTCACTGTATGTATATTAATTGTAACAAATATGATATACCCTGGTGGAGGACACTGATAATGGAAGAAATTAAACATATGTGTGTGGGGAGGGCTATATAAGATCTCTGTATCCTTACAATTTTGCTGTGAACATTAAACTGCTCTAACTTCTTTCCCAATCCTCTCGATAATCAGTATCAATAATCATTTATGAGTGTCATAAAGTTGGTACTGTTCAAAAATACATGTATGTGTGTGTATCTATCCACCAATAAAAAAATTCATCATAAATTCCCTATCCATGGTCAAAATTACTATATATTACAGTGGATTCTCTTCCAATAGGAACTATTGGGAATTCTGTTATATTAATGTACGTGTTGATATGCACCTTCAACTCTTGAGTATGTTTATCAACAATCTGCTGAACATTGAGATTTGCCTCTTTCTGAGAAGTCAGAGAAATAATGTGTTCTTCTGCTGCTGCTGTCATTTCTGCTCGGAGTTCCAAAAGTGCTCGACTTAGTGCCTAAAAATTAAAACGTATGTACATTTTTAAAAAGAAAACAACTCAGTTCACCATGTTGAGTTAGCACTGTACAGAAATTAATAGTAGAATGAAGGAGGGAAGGAAAAGGAGATAAAAAAAGAATTAAGATGTATTATGTGTCAGAACCTCACAAGGAATGTAAACATTATATAGTACAGACATATACTAATAAAAAATGAATAAAATGTGAAAAAAATAAAATGCAAAAAAATCTTTTTCTTAAAAGACATCTTAAATTGATGCAACCAGAAAAATGCTATAACTGAAACTGTTCTTGTCCCTAACATTCTTCCAGTGAGACCAACTAACAGATTTAATCCAAATACATTTAAAATTGTGAAAAGGAATTGGCTGGGGATTTAGCTAAGTGGTAGAGCACATGCCTAGCAAGCACGAGGTCGAGTTCGATCCCTAGCACCAAAAATAAATAAACCAATTTAAAAAAATAGTAAGTAAAATTGTGAAAAGGAAAAGAAAATTGGTATTTGAGCAATATCTGAGAAATAAGCAAATTTTACTCTACTATTTTCTTAAAATAGCATTTGTTCACTAACACATAATTCACCAAAAAACATTTCTCAAATTTCCGTTAGTGATTATACTCAATTCCTTCTCAACTGTGAGAGTTCAAAATCTTAACAATAATTTTGAGAAAGCAGCATTAAATCAAGGAATATTTATTACAAAAACCAGGCATGTTTGTTTCCAAATAAGTTTCAAGTTTACTTATAAATTACTCACTCAGTAGATCCTTTAATGTAAGATTGATGGAATTTAGGTAGACGAAGTTAGAAACATGGGCAGGAGAGACTTAAAATCTGCCAATAAATTTTGTGAGCTAACAAGAACAGCAGCACCTTCCAAACACTTTCAGTATATAAGATCTCAGATTAATGACAGAAAAAAAGAAGGAACTGACCAAGTCTTTTCAACAAATCCATCTCTGCAATCCTGTTCTTTTTTATATCTCTTGCTTACTGTCATATTTCCCTCCAAGTCCCCCTAGGTCATTCAAAACTGCTGAATTTTTTGAACTAACCTCAAGCAGCAAAAAAATCCCTGAAGAAAAGGACAAAATAACCCATAAATTGGTGATGACAACATAATAAAGGTATACTAAACGATACCCACATTTAGAAACGTGTCCTATTTAACAGCATAAAATAAAGCTCATACTTTTTACTATAACACAAACATTTACGCTATCATATCTCACCCATTTACAACTCTTCTTTACCATTTTTACTAAATGTTAATAATTTTCTGTATTTACTTTTTGTTGTTTCTCTTTCAAGGCTAACTGGCTCTTTAATCGATCTACTAGATTTCTCATTGTAGTTGTTGGAGCTCTTGAATTTGCTTCTTTTTGAGCCTGAAGTTCAGACTTTAAACTCTGTGATTCCTTTTGTGACTGGGCCAGAAGGCATCTTAAATCTTCTACTTCTGTTTTCATTTTTTTCACTTCACCTGCATGGTTTTCTTGGAGCCTGATATAAACAAATACAGGTATTTAACTGATTGATTGCTGCAATAATATTTGGATAAACATTTTATAGCTATAAAATGGCTGTTTGAAATATTTCATGGCGTAAAAACATATACAGAAATTTTTCTACATTCAGGAAAAACAAGCGTAAGTATTCCAAAACATGACATAAACTTACCATACCAAAAGTAACTTCTCATGTATAAAACTTTTATGCTTTTGATAAATCTTGTTTAGTGAAAAAAATGGTGATTACTTAAATATTAACAAATATATGCTAATTTTGTCAGAGGCATCTTGAATAAGCACTTCAATGCTGGAATGGAGTTCTGCATTAAGGAGTTCAATTTTTTCAAATAAGAAAATCAGAAAAATAATTCTATAATGATTGGAGACTGCTTAAGTATAAACCTATTTTAGTTTTAAAATTTATGTTGTGATAAATTTGTAGAAAAATTATTAGAATCTCTAATACAGAGAATGCTGTGAACCCTACTGTCACTGTAATTAATAAAATTAATTACTTCTTCATTTAGCAATCATTTATTGAGCCTCTATTTTAGGTATACAAGCAAAAGTTATGTACTTGCATGTGATTTTGTAATTTTCAAGTGACTTTCATATACAACTCCGTCAGGCCTTTGTTCAACCTCTCTGAATGGGCCAGGTAAGTAACACCTTTGCCAGAGGATGAAGCTGACACACAAAGACGTTAGGACAAAATTCTGGCCATATTGGCTTTTCAGTCAGACTATTTTCACACTGGGACATCCCCACCTCCTCCCAGGCATGCTACTGAGCGTTCCCAAGGCCTTGTTTCCTATCTGAGAAATGGAGAAAATGACATATACGTAAGCGGTCCTGCGAATAAAATGAGATAAAATACATCAAAGTCTGGCAAAGCAAACACATTTGTCTTCATTATGTCATAATTCCCATTTGCTTATTTTTAAGTTCATTTCTAAGCCTTACCGTAATTTGATATTTTCAAATTCTTTGATTTTTAATTCCGTGATTTCTTTTTGTGTCTCTAACTCTTGTGACACTTTCTTTAGTTTGCTCAAAAGTGCAGAGAGAGAGTCATCTTGTTCTGCAACTGTCTGTTCCATCTCAGCTAGACGAATAAAGTGCTTGTCAGTAGGAACTGGAGTAGGAGACTGTTTTATTAAATCCTATGAAAGAGGAACATAGGAGCCATGGACATGTATAGTTCAATGACACTACTTATTCCATAATTTTAATCTGACTCCTCAAACGACCAAAATGCAGAAGCTAAAATGTAACAGGCAATAAAAGCTTAAAGAAGACAAGAAATAAAAACGACTCTTTTGCACTCCCAGTATTCAGCAAAGTGTCTACATGTAGTACACACCAATAAATGTTGACTAAATTGAGGAGTTAAGGCTCAAGGATCTTAATGTTCCATGTTAAAGAGATGAAAGACTAGTCATTTTACATGTAAAACAGAATGAGAAAGAAAAAAAAAAACAGAATGAGAATTAGAGAACAGAATAATTTAGAGAGGCAAGCAGGAGTTCACAAGATGGGACACCGAAGTTTAAACATAAGCTTACGAGTAGAGTTTGGAAGAAAAAACTAAGGTTAGATCATAGAAGACTTTGATTACATGGCTGTTGACTACATGATTTTGTGAGCAGTGCTACGTTACTGAAGGGTCTGGATTTAAGAAAAAGAATGAACAGAGCTGCATTTTCAGATTATTTTGGCAATAAAAAAGTGCGATAACTTCTACTTTGAAAAAAACGATGGGATTTAAATTTTAAATCATAGGCTCTAAAAAAAAAAAAATTAATAAAGAATAAAACAGAGACCTAAGAATCTTACCCAAGCTGTTTGTTTGAATTTATTCAGTGAACTGCTGGCCTGCAGTTCTAATTTATGATGAAGAATATGAAGATCTTCTTCATGTTTCTTAACAATTTCTCTTTGCTCCTGTTTTATCGAAAGTCCAAACTATATTTTAAATTGTCATTCAACCAAATTACAGTCCTAAGAGCTTAAATATTTTATTTTTATATACTAAAATCCCAATGAGATAGCAAAAGAACATTATCTGCATGCATATATTTATATTTAGACATCTCCTCTAGTTAATCTTTATGTTCACAACCCCAACCTTTGATAATAATTTATTCTTAACATTAGAGTAACACACATGCATCATCTTTAACTTGTTTCTAGAAAAGTTTTTAAATGTTAGGGTCCCTCCTCCACCCTCAGTTCCAGCAAATCTGATTTCCACTGATTGCTAGTGAGGTAGATTTCATGCTACTTATTGGCCGCAATCCTTACTTATGAAATCCTTACTTATTTTTTAGCATCTTAAGGTTTTGCCATGACAGCTGTTCCTGGTTTGGTTAATCCACAAGAGACTAATACCCATACACAAACTGCCGGTTTTACTGATGGATCTGTAATCCAATCATGTGAAAGTAACAATTCCGAAATAGAATTAGTATGAAAGCAAGAAATAAACTACCACTTTAGGACAGAGTAAGATTTGGTTATTTGACTGAAAAAAATAAAACAGCATAATAGAATATGATGAAATACCTCTCTGGCTTTTTCTAGAAGACGCTGATATTTCTTTAATACTTCCTCCTTTTGATTTAACCTTGCTTGCATGTTTGCAATGGTCTGATGAGCAATCTTCATTGCATGATGAGATGCTGGTTCTACCTCTTTTCTGCCTAGTTCAGCTATAAGTTTTTCTTGTTCTGTAGTAGCAGGTAGTCGAAGCCTCAGTTCATTGATTACTTTGTCTCTTGATAGAATATTTTGCTCTGCTAACCGCAAAGCAGATTCTTTTTCTTTTAGCTTCTGCGGTTAAAACACAACAAATTACAAAAGTGTAATTTTGTCTTTAAAATGTTTCATCTGAATTTTAGTCATAAGCAAAAAGGAGTTTTATTTTTCATGTATTAATAATCACCATCTGACATTTAATAAGATTTGACTGTATTCTTACGTGGCAGCCCCGTTATTTGCGTGCATGATTTATCTGTAAGATTATCACATGTGTCAAAACTTCATTGTTAGGATAAAAATAAAATTCAGTTGGGGCACTTTATTTAGATCCTGAAGTTTAGAGGTAAAAATAAGTGCTGATACTAGACTTAGAATGGAACTGCAATAAATCATTCCTTTTATTTTGATCTATAGACTATCAAAGCACTAAGAAGACCAATCCATAAAAATCTGCTGAGTATAAAACTGGAATTTTAGTAGCTTGAGTCAATGTATAACTGGTTCAAAAACCACAGCTCATTAAACAAAGCAGGACCTACATTTTTATTCTTCAACAGTACTAAGGCAAATATTTTAATCAAGTAACTCAGGGGCGATTCATAAAAATGACAAATCTGACAATTACTGAAGAAAACCTAAGTTTCCTGAATGGATTAAAAATGTATAATTTTACATGAAAAATATTTTCTAAATTAATTTATAGGTGATATGCTTAGTTGGAAATTAAAATAAAAATATTCAGTTTATATTATTTTCTGAATAATTTAACAAAGAAAATGGATTTGATCACATATTAATCAGATTTAACACCTAGGTTAAATAAGTAATTTTTAGTTTACCTTCATTTCTCAAATCATAAAAAGGAATGCAGTAAAACTGATTCACAGGGTATATAATATGCACTTCAAAAAAAATGTAAGGGTGAAAAAAATCATACAAGGAAGTACTAGATGGCACATAAATCTACAATTACGTGCTCTTTTTATTTCCTTTGATGCTCAATTTTATTGATAAGTGTGCCCAAAAGTAACAAGTAGTAATTAAATGAGTAATGAGTTCAAATTAGCTATATCTGCTGTTGATTACTGGCTATTAGAAACATTACAAGAGAACAGAGACAGTAGAGGGACCAACAGACTCATCATCTTATGTTTCATCATCAATAAATATTATTGAGAAAATCCCACATACTCTGTAATACACTAATCAAACATAAATTCCTCTAATTACCTCTTCTAGTGATTTGCAAGTTGCCTGTGTTTCTAGGATTATTCGAATATTCTCCTTCAGTTTTCTTAGAGCGATCTCCAGTTGATTTGGAAGAGGCAAACTAGAGTCTGGCATGGATCCTGTAGCCTCCTCAAACTATTAATAAATATGTTTTTAAAAACATCAGTTGCAGCATTGAGACTAAACAACATTAATATATATAGATGTATAACAAAACATATGTTAAACCTCACTTGTATTTTAAATATAGGAATATAATGTCAATTAAAATCACATCTGCTTTAGAAAATGTTTGTCAGTTAATGCTCTAGGCCATGTTACATTGTAGCAAACAGGATCAGTCTCTCATACCTTTTGTGCTGCATTTATTATTTCATTCTGCTGATGGTCAAAAATATCTAGTTGACGTTCCAACTCAACTTCTCTTTGATCCCAGGCCATTTGTCGTTCTTCATGAAACTGAACAAAGACGATTTGTGTTAGATACACACACACACACACACACACACACACACAGACATCAGGCATATAGCAGGCATTTGCATATGTTTTCTCATATAATCCTCACAATAACCCTTTGAGGTCACTATCATACTCATTTTATGGAAAAGGATACAAATTCAGGATATGAAGTAACTTGCCTAAGATCAGAGCCAAGCAGATATGATACCAAGATTTCAATCTATTCATCTATCCATTCATCTATCTGTGCATCAAAAACACACCTAATGACATAATATTATGTGCCAGACACTATTGTAGGCAATGTGAACATACCAATAAACAAAACCATGTCCCTGTCACCATGGAATTATACTCCAGTGAGAGAGAGAAAGTAACAAATATATGACAGAATGACAAGGACTATGGAGAAAAATGAAAATAAGTAATTCCTATTTAGAGAACATGATTCTGCAGTAGGAATTACCATCTGATATCAGGTGGCTGGGGAGGGGTGCGCTAAAAAGGAAGACATCTGAGCTAAGATCATACATAAGGCCATGAAAGTGTAAGCACCACAGGTATCTAGGATAGAAAAACATAAGCAGAAGGAACAAAATCTCTAAGGCAAGTACAGGCTTGATGAATTTCATCTGCCTCCAAATCATGCACTGTATTCTATACCAGAATGCATTCTACCCCACCAGTGAAAGCCAGGAGAAACTTAGAACTGTGGAAAGTCAGATACTGATATCAAAATAAAAATGAACTTACCCAGTAAGTTTGCTTACATATTACTCCCTTTGAGACTACTGTTACAAATAAATAAATGTGCATTTTTAGAGTAATATAAAAAGTGAAAAAAAGTTATTTTTTAACCTATTGATAATTGGAGCTACATACAACTGGAAGAATAACATAGTTACTCACACAATGTTCTTATGTTTAAAATCTTAGTAAAAACCCCAAAATACAAAATGAAACCTTATTCTGTTGAACAATTTCTTCTTCCAGATTGCTGACTGTATGTTCATATTCAGATATTATATTATTCAAATATTTTATTTCTTCTTTATCTTTGACTAATTCTCGATTTAGTTTAAGCTCTTGAAGACGAAGTTCTTCTATTTTCATATGCCAATTGATTACCTAAGATTCACAAGTTATATATATAAATATAAACACCAAATAAATATTTCTCTATTGATCATAATGATTTTAATTGAAATTAATGGAGAGTCTATAAATAGATAAGCTATAAAGTTCTCCCTGTTCAAATTGCATGGCAATTTGAGATTTATTTAAGATTTCCACGATGTTCTGAGAATATGTGGTATATTATAATAAAATATTTATTCATTGAAATGGATATTTCTAATGGTTCACTTTCATTTTTTCATTCCCCATCATTTGTTTATTCAGTGTGTCTTGTAAACACGTCACACATATTAGTACCACTTTCAGAAGTGGAAATCCTAAGTATTTCTAGCCTAGACAATAGGATTCAGTTGCAAGATTATTTTTTATTTGATTTCTTCCACATAAGGGTAAAAACTAAGTTATATTGAAAAATAACTGTGAGTTGAGACTTGTAAATAATTTTAAACAAGTAATAGTTATGAAGAATAGAAATCAACTGATAACCATTAAAATATATAATAATAATTAGTATTTAATGTACATCTACACTTTTCTAGTGTTTAAAATTGTTATTATACAATCTGAGCATTTTTACTAAAATCTTTAAGCAGGTCATTTAATTTTTATAAATCACAGACATTCAATCAGCCCAAACTTCTAATTATAAAATCTAAATTAATGAACTATAATTGCAATTTTGGCTGTATATTAAGCATTTTTCATCCAGCTACATATTAAGCACTTTAAAATTACTGTATAACTTTGGAAACACTAAACTTCAAATTGATTTTTACCTTTTGGGCTCCCCTGGCATCCTTTAAAGTACTTATTAACTCTTCTAGGCCCTTTAACTTTAATTCCAACTCCAGTGTTTTGTTCTGCATATTTCTACGTTCTTGTTCAGAATTTTTCATTTCTTGCATTATCTTAAGTTTGTCATTTTGCAGTTGAATCATTGTTTTAGAGAACTTCTCCTGTTGTGCCAAGGGTAAAGCTCCACTAAACTGTCTTCGAAGAGACTGAATTGTTTGGCGCAGGTGTTTTGCTTTGTTTCTCCCCTCCGAACGAGCATAATAAAGAGCCTGTTCTTTTTCATCGAGTTTCTGCTCTAAGCGCAAATTGTAGGCCTCCACCTTCTGTAGCTTAGATGTAACTGATTCCAACTTTCCAAGAGCAGTAGCCTCACTAACTTGAAGAGAGACAATATGTTGGTGCAACTTGGCAATTAGTGCCTTTTCATCAGACTGTGCCTAATATTAAAAAGTACATATTTATAGTAAGTTTCAAGTTTCTCCAAAAGAAATTATCCTGGATTTTAAATCACAGTTTATTAAATACTATTTTTAAAAAACATGGCACATGAAATCCTATAAAACTGTATCTTTGCTTTAATATAAATAATTGCCAAAGTATAATATAAGAAAAAAGTTTAAATCAAATATTCATAAAATCCAAATTTAACTAAGTAACAGTTGGAATATTACTTTTTAAAAAATTTCCACATGTAAATAACATTGATACAATACTAACATAAAATGTATGTGTATTTTTAATCCTCTAAAAATTGATAATGTGAGAATACGTGAAAAGCTACACATAAATATAAGAAAAAACATTAAGGATGTTTTAACTTCCATCAGCAGTGTCTTAACTTTCATCAGCAGCCAGCAGGATGCATCTTTAAGTATTTAAGTGCTTTTCCAGATTATAAATGGTATTTTTAATTAGAGATTTTAAAATCAGGTTCTGACTTACAGGAATAAGAGCCTTTGGTTAGCATACCTTCTGATTAAAACTATAGTAGTACACCAATATAGAGTGTGAATTTACGAAATAAGTAGAGTCTATATAGCAAAAACAATTCTGCACATACCTGATAGTCCAGCAGCTGCATTCTGAGTGATTCTACTTCCTTCTCTCTGGATTGTTGCTGTGCGTTCAAAATTTCAACTTGTCTTTTGGCAATATCAGAAATCTCTCTCAGTCTGGGAAGTGATAAAGTATGTAAATACCAAAACCCCAAATTTCTAGATTCTTCTCTGGAAAGCGATAAGATTCTAGCATCTCGTCTTTATATAAATTACACAGGATTCAATTCTCTGAACAGTCTCATGAAACATAAAATCTAATTCCATGAGATATTAACAAGCATGCTACAGAAAAAACTCCATTCCAAATATCCTTCCCCCTTGAAAATTCAGAATATGTAATATAGCATCATATTAAATGTTCTGGTAAGTTCTAATGTAAGTAATTGTCTCAAACTATATTTAATATATAGCACTTAAAAATGTATATCACCAAAGAACCTTGATTCCACACTTTTTTCATAAGATACTTATTTTGAAAAAGGTAAGATAAAGTATTAAATGGGTTATCTGAAACCAACACATAGTTAAAAATATAGAAATTTAAAATTCCGAGAGTAAGTTACAACCTGGATGGGTTAATATATATTTTAAATGGTTTTGATTTACAAGTTATGAAAAACATGAAACAAAATATGCATCTACTACAATTACAAAATAACAGATAGTAACAAGAAACAGGGAAATACATCTTTTGCAGTGGAAAGGGCACCAAGAGATGAGGGAATATTAAGAATTAAGATGTGTCGTGTATATGTATCAACTACCCAAATGATTGTATTCATTGTGTACTATAAGTATGTACTAATACAAAAATTAGTCATTTTAAAAGGTGAGGTCCATGAGGAGAGAGGAAGAATAGAATGAAGAGTCCCTCATAAACAAAAGGGTTGGCAAATACTGATAGTCTCCAAAGGACTAGAAAGGCCCTAAAGGAACACCTGTATAACTTTATGAAGAACCTATATAAGTACTTTTACTAATTACTTATACATGACAGATTAACTCAGTGCTCCACCTACCTTTCTCCTGAAGTAGCACCTAATTACAAAAGCTAGTATAGAGGATCTACTTGGCACACTGTGTTTACTTTTTTTTTTTTGAAACAAGCTCTGGCTATGTAGTTCAGGCTGGCCTTAAACTTACTATGTAGCCCAGGTTGGCCTCGAACTCGTGGCAATCCTCTTGCCTCAGCCTCTCGAGTGCTGGTATTACAGGTGTGTGCCACCATGCTCAGATATAAGTCTCTTAAAGACAAATAAGAGAAGACACATGCAATTAAGTGACTAAAATGTTCATATGCACTTACTTTGACACTTCGACTTTCAGTTCCATTTCATTCTTCTCTAATTCCAGAATTCGTTGCCTATCAGCATCACTTACTGCCTTGCTCACACTGTCAGCTAATTCATCTCTTAGCATTTGTTCCACCTTCTGTGCATCCAAGTTGATTTTGGTAAGCTAAGAAAAAGTAACCACAAAAAAAAAACAAGGTTTGTGGGATTTTATTTTTTTACATTATTGTTTTTCTGTGCTGGGAATGGAATCCAGGGCTCTACTGTATCATCGAGCTATCCCCAGATACATCGGTGTTGACTGAGGTTTTCTTATAATTCAGCTTTCAGAGTACTACAGTCCTATTTACTTTGCTGTAATCCAGATAGAGGTATGAAATGTTAAGAAAAACTTGAGGAGAATAAACAAAGGAAAGAATCGGGAATAAATTATGGAAAATGTGGTTATATTCAAATCTTCTGAAAGTAATTTATATTAGGCAATTCATAATATCTGAATCTTTGCTTAGACTTCAGTAGACTCATAACATTTTACTTCAATTATATCTCTATAAATACACTCAAATAAGTTAATAAAATATAATTAATATAGAGCTAGTGACTCAGTTAAAATGAACACAAATAACATATATGCTTTGCACAACATGTAAATTCCCAAAGTAAGCAAACATTGTACAAGTGTATTTGGCCATAAATTGTTCAACATTTGCAAACTGTATTACTGTCAGCTTAATGATTCTGACTACTTTAAAAATTCAAAAACCTCCCATTAAATGTAAAGTTTCTGAAAGTGGAGATTACTGTCTGTTTTGTTTGCTGCCATTGTATTTACTTCCAAATAGGAAGTGCTAAGTAATAGGCACTGAATAAATCAAAGGAGGGTAGTGGAAGGCAGTATATTATTCAGTAGATAACATCCTTTTTGTACACTAAAACTAAGAAAGTAACATTGATGAGAAAGAACTCATTCAAAAAAATCTGCACTATTTTAAACCATTCAGATTTTTTTTCCTTTGGGTGCTGGGGATCTAACTCAGGGGTCATGTGCTTGCTGGGCAAGTGCTCTACCACTTGAGCTAAATCCCCAGCCCCCATCCAGATTTTATAATAAATTTCATTCGTTACATAAAACACAAGCATTATATTAACATGTGACTTCAGAGATACAACCTTTTAACAACACAATATCTACATAAATTCTTTACCCTCCAATTGTATGATAAAAAATTTAACATCAAACCTCAGCAAATTTGGTTTCCAATTCAAAATTACGTTCTTCCATTTGCTTTAATGAAGTCCTTAAGTGTTCATACATTTTTTGACAATGTTCAGCCCGCTGCCTTTCATTTAATTCCTTCATTTCCAACATAGTGATTTTTTTAGAAATAGAAACAATGTCAGTGTTGGTTATTGATTTCTTTGCTTTATCCATGATAGATTCATTTCCTATATACAAAAATAATTAAATCAATCTCATGTTGATCATACCAAAATTTTATCTCAGATATTTTAGATGTTGTATACAAGAAGGTAATACAGTTTATGAGCTTTTTGAATCATAACAGACCTGGATTCTAGTCTTACTTTGTTACTTCCTTTAAGTCTGATGCTTATGCCATTTAATGTCTATGGAACCTGTTCCTTATCAAACAACAATAATGAACTATTCCTCATGGGAATATTGAAAGAGCAATGTAAAGGTCTTAGTGTAAAAATGTTACATGTAGGAAATTAAAAAATGGTAAACAAACATACTTTACAGAAGGAAGATAAACTGTATGAGAACCAAGAAAGCAACATTAGTTTGTGAATATAAATCCAGTGATTTGATTTTTAAGGTTTCAGTGAAATAATCTGACAAGTAAAATGTGCAGATACATATCTAAAAGATTTTATCAAATGAGATCTCAAACCATGGACATTATTTAGTCTTTGAATACATCTGACAGCAAATATTTTATATTCTCTTATTAGCTCCTACACATAGTTATAAGGCTTGTCTTTGGACACAAAAACTGATTAGAGAAGAGAACTATAAGCCCAATTTACCATGAAAAGACATCACACAGAAGTGTCATTAGTTACATATTTTTTTGGTGGAGGAAAAACTAACACTTTAGCTTTGCGTAGTAGACATACGCCAGAAAAAAATTTTTATTACACTGTTTTGCTTTTCAGAGACTCGGTTAAAACTCATATGTTTAGCGTGGCCAATTACTCGAAGGAATTAAGCAAGGCTCATTTTGTAAGCAGTGTTTTAAAATGCCAACAATAACCCCTTCTATTTTTCCAATTTCATAATTCCAAGTTTCATAACTGAGTTTCTCAAATAAACATTTTTTGAATAATGAAAATAAAATTTTTATCTGTCTCCATTTTTAAAAGCACTTCATTATGATCAGTATGAATATTCAAAATGTATGACTTTAGCTGGTACAAGTAATGACCAAGCAACAATAACAGATCACTGAAAGCAGCACTGGATTAGTTCATTACAGAATGAAAACTCGTTCATTAAACTGTAAACACCATCACTAAAGAAAAAAATCTGCACTAAAAATAAATATACAAAGGACTTAAGTTCCCTTCTCTATTCTATATTGAGCAGAACTCCAAAAATAAAGGGAAGCATGTGACAGAGTCTGTAGCAGATGTGGTAAATGTAATGAAGTCACACTTAAAGATATAAGGAAGGCTAAGAGGAAATTCAGAAGAGTTCTTCAAACTTCAGTCACAATCTGGGAGCTGGGGATATAACTCAGTAGTACAGCACTTGCCTAAGATGCACAAGGCCAAGCATCACCAAAAAACAAAATAAAATATTCCACTTCACTGATACATAGTCACGTAAGGAAGAGATTAGATATGAGAAAATTAAAGAATTTCTATTAAAAAAATTGGCAGTTACTATTACAGTAACAGACGCACTGCCATTAATTCCCCTCAAAATATTCCCTCTTGCTTCAAATACATTTGTCCCATCATTCTTGCACTTTTTTCTCACTTTGTACTTCAGGCTGGCCTAGAATTCTCAGTGATTCTCCTACCTCAGCCTCCTAAATGCTGGAATTACAGGTATGCACCACCACCCATAGCCATTCTTGCTACTTTTGAAGCAGTTCTGGAAGTCCTTTCCTGTGTCTTTAGTTGCACTGCCCAATTCCCTTGAGAGCCTGAATCTATTCTAAATGTTTACATTTCATGGTCATTTTGACTTTAGTTAAGAGCCAGAAGTTGCATGGTGACAGATCTGGTGAATAAAGTGGATGAGGACACACCATAATTATTTTTATAAGCCTGCCCTTCCACTGGATAGCACTCAGCAGTGGCACTAACCCTATTTTTAATCCCACCTTATAAAAGACTTCCAGAACTACTTCAGAAAGTGGCAAGAAAGATGGAATAAGTATTCAAAGAGAGGGGGAGAATTCTGAGGATTAATGGTAATGTGTCTTTTACTGTCATTAATTTAAATTATTTTGAACATTGACCTTATTTTTTGATCACCACTATATCTTAGTTCATATGGTGTCTTCTTCATGTAGGGTCTACATGGAAGTCAATTCATCGTTAATCATTAACTGAATTGAAATTTACATTTCTAAAAGTAGCTTATCTTAAATATACCAGTATTAGGCCTCTTTAAACCAAATGTCTCAACCACCAATTTAATGAAACAGCTCTATTCAGCAACAGAAACACTGTAGAGCCGAGGAGCTTTAAGGTATAAGAAACAAACAAAAACATCTTATCCACAGCAGCAAAAGATTTTAATAACTTCTGGGACAGTAATATCTTTATTCAATATACATCAAGATGTTCAATGCAGGTCTATATACCACAGCAAAAATAAGAAAAGCTTAAGATTTAACTATATTCACTCTAACAGTAGGATATTGCATCAGTACATACATTTATAAGTAAGATAAATAAAATATGGCAATATTTTTTATACAAATCTGATGGATACAGTATAAAATAATGTTTATTATAATCAAAGGATATAAAGTACGTAAGAATACATCAGCAAGAAAAAGTGATAATTTTGTTGTGCAACTATGGGGAGTAAATTCTCTTAAAATTTTCTTTGATATTTTATGGTGATCTTTTAATGCAAAAATATCAAATGATATATAACAAGTATAATGTCACATTCAAGAGAAGAACTCGTAATATTACTATTAAAATACAGGTTATTCGAAATTATCACTAGATTTGATGGGTAAATGATTCAAAATAACTAATGCTTAGTCACAAAGTTTTAATATACATGACTTCATTGGGAACAAATTTAATTTAAGAACTAAAAACCAAATTTTGGTGGGCATTTGTCCAGGACTGTATTCATTAACTGCCTATTAGTTGAACTGTTACGAAGAGTTTATATTTTTATCAAAATACTACCTTTTCATTTGGCACAGAAGAAGTATTTTAAGGGAAAAATATTCACTATTAGTTCCCAGTCATTTTATGAGAGTAATAAGACTTACTTAATTTAGTATCTTGTTCCCAGGCTTGTTCAATAGTATGAAGTTTTTCCTTGGTGATCTCCAGTTCTTTATTTATAGAGTCGATTTGTTCTTTTAAGGATGCATTTTCACACTGAATAAAAGACACATCACAGGTGAATTATACGGTAATTCAGACCAATACCACAGAAATGCAAATGTATTAACTTAATGCAATGTCTCCTAAAATTCACGATCTATTATTTTCCAAGGTAGAATTCCCCTACGTGTAAAACATACACACACACACACACACACACACACACACACACACACACACGCACCCTGTAAAAAAATTATCTTTAAATGATCAACAAAATCTCGTGTAACATGTGGCCCTTATGCTAAGTGTTAGCTTCTGCCATTAAAACTGTATGTTCATGTTGATCAATCTGGATACTCTGGGATTCCACAACCTTCACAAACTTGTGCTTACTTCCCTCACACACAAAATACTGAGCACCTTAACATGCTACCAGTGACAGGTGCTGGTTGTTCACGGTGGAAAAAACCAGACAAAATTCTGGCTTTCACAGGCCTCTCCATTTAGTGTCTGTGTGTATGTACACACAGCAGGATCTCGGGAGGGTGTAGAAGGCAGAAGGAAAACATGTAAATAAACAAAAAAATCCATTAAAAATTTCAAAACCCAGGGGGAAAAGAAAGAAAAACAAGGCATTGACCCAGAAAACAACATAAGGAAGCATAGCTAGAAAAACATGGTTGAAGAAGGTCCTAGCCACCAAACAGGCAGTTTAAAAGCTAAGGTGTAAGAAAAAACCAGTCTTAACAAGAAACTGGCCATGAAAAGAGCTGATACACTCTGAAGTGTGGAAAGACGAGTATGTGAAAAGGGCCTGAAGGATGAAAACATTTGGAGTGTTAGAGAACCTGAGTGGCGCAGGCAAAAACAAGAGTGAAGAAAGTATGCCTTCATCCGAAATGCTTAGGGCCAAAGGTATTTTAGACTTTTGGAGTTTTTCAGAATTTGTTATGTGAATAGACTTGACCATTGCAGCATCCCTAATCTGAATGCTAAAAAATCTAATGCTATGAAATCTAAAATGTTTTGAATGCTAATGCTCAAAAGTTGTATATTTGGTGTAACAACCAGAAAATGAGCCGCTAAGTAATGTCAGGGACTAAGTGCTACGAAGAACAATAAAAAAAGGGTAATGAGACTTTAAAAGAGGTGCTATGATAAAACAAGCAGAATAAGGAGAGAAAATATAATTTTCTGGTAAACTGAATAAATATATCTAGTTTTAGATCTATAAACACATGGAGAAAAAGAGACCTGAGGGCATTTCAGATGTTTTTTTAACCATGTTTTCTTTCCTATCACCCCAAACTTTACCAGTCTCCTTTATATTTTCTCAAAGTTAAAACAAATCTTCTTTAATCTACTCCAACCACCTACTTCTCTTTTCATCTACTGTCAATTTTCTACTGCCTTATTCATTCAGGTATTTTTTCATTTTAAAATATTTTTTTATTAGTACATGTTTTCAGTATACAATGATTACATTTATTGTGACGAGTTGATGCATGTACATAATACATCTTAATTCTTTATTTTCATCCCCTGCTCCTCCCCTCCCTGCTTGCCCTCCTAACTTTCGGTCCCCTTCCCATTTGCAAAAGCTCTATTTTCACATTTTTTGCCCTTCAATTCTTTTTTTTTCTGCCCCTTTTCCTTCTCTTCCCTATTTCCTCCTTCTAGTACATGATTACACTCTAATCAGGTTTTATATTTTTCTATCATTGGCTCTCTTCTTTATACTGTGAAATCTAATTTTCATCATCTCTATTCTCATGGAGCTTTGCTCTTAAAAGGCATCAGTGAATTCCTACCACTGTGGTCTACACATTTAGTCACTCTTTCAGGTCAGCACATATTAGCTCTACCTCTGGGTCAGCTGGGAGACTCCAAACACGTAATAATGAATTAAATAAGATTCCCATATACCATGAGGCTTTTATTCCAGGAAGGGAGGTAGATATGTAAACACATATAGCATGATGTGACATCAACAGAAGAACTATGAATAAGACACAGAACTAATTCAGACAGAGGAATGACTCTGTTCTATAAAGAAGGATGCTTCTGATTAAAAAAAAAAGGTAATGACTGAGCAAAGTTTGGAAACACGAATAAAGATTCACTGTGCAAATAAACTGGAAATTAGAAGAGGGAAATGTTAGGTAGAGAATGGAAACAGCAGATACAAAAGAACAGAGGTCAGAACGAACACTAGTACAGAAAACTGGTGGATGAGTTTCTAAAAAAAATTGTGAAATTCCTTAGAACAAGATGACCTAAGTAGGGAACAAATTACGAAAAACTTGACTTTAACCCTTCATGTGACTTGATCGTTCTACTGGCAATAAAGAAGATGAAGACGGGAGATAGGGATATGAGTAGGATACCAGGATATAGATAATAATAAAACTAAGACACTGCCAATCTAGAGATCACAAGAGATGCTTAGAATTATAAGGAGAATGTACAAAGACAAGGATACAGTACAGTAAAAGTTCTCTTAACTGATTAATGGGAATCAGACAACAAGTACAGGCAAGAGTCTTAAACACGTAGAGTCTGCGGTAGCTGTAAATTAGCCAGGAAAACAATTTCTTTTAAAAGGCTATATGATCCAAGAAAAGATATTAATATGCCTTCTAATGTTTAAGTCCATCCAAAGAAACAGAATCCAGGGACCATGAGAGAATAGTCTGCTCCAAGAAGGCAAAGGGAGCAAGGGAAAAGGATACTTAATGACACTCTCTCCTTTGGTTACAATACCTATCCATGGCATACTCCTTGTTTTTTAAGTGCCTGGTTGAAGTAAGCTGATTCAACTATATCATACTAGTGGATCATCCAGAAGTCATTCTGCAATAATAAACAGATAATATGTTTTGTGCGTGTATGTGTGTGTGTGCGCATACACGCATGTGTAATAATACTCGGGAACAAAATACAATGACACTGTATTTATGAATTGTACCTCTGTTAAGTTTATGTAAACAGAATCAGGTTTCAGTAAAATCTGCAAAATCCTACAAAACTCAAAATAGCTATACAAAAATTGCTAATATCACAAGTGCAAGGATCACACAAACTTACCTCTAAGTGTTGCAAGTTATTAGTTCTTTGAACAAGCATATTATCTTTCTGCAAGATGTCCCTGTACTTAGCAGTCAGTTCATTATATTGTTTATTGGCCAGTTCAAGTTCAGACAAAGAAACACTATTATCTATAACTTTTTGGAGAGCTGCGATCTTGAAAATGGCCATTTCCTATTGAAAGAAGAACATACTGAGTTATGCTGATATATTTTTTTCTAGAAAACAAGTGTTTCCACCATTCTACTATAGTCCCGAAGCAATGGGACCCACAGTTACAGATTGAAATTTCTAGAACTGTGAGTGAAAATAAAGCTTTCTTTTATTTTAATTGATTTATCTCAGGTATTCATTATACTAATGGAAAGCTGACTAACACAGGACTCTACTTACCTGCCCTCAAACTATAAACAGTCACTAATCAAAAACATTTAAGTATAATTATTAACACCAAAATATCTTAACTTTTAGATGTCTCCAGTAAGTAAATTGCTCTGTGATAAGGAACAATTACATGGACAAGTAGAAGAAAGTAACTGAAGCTTATTAAGAAGTGGTACAATGAACTGCCAAATCTATGAAGTGAGGAAAATAAACAACTTATAGTTATGTTTATAATTCATTCTGAAGTACAGTAATGATAGAAAAATAACTTGTAATAGTGCTCAGATGTCACTGTCACACCTTTTCTCTTCATCTACATAGGCACACAAACTCTACTTTACCCTTGGGATTTGGTTTCATTTTAGGGAGGGGATAAGGTGGGGTAAATGGTATTCTGTTTCTCATCCTTTAAAAAAAAACTCTTTATTTTTAGCTTTTGAACAGTTACACATACACATATTACACACATGCATACAAAATTCAGGATGAAAAATCAAGTTGAAAAGGAAAAAACTCAAGTTGCTTTTTCCTTTCTATCTCAAGCACCAACAGCATTTGTTAACATTCCCAAAAAAGCATATTCTAAAAAAAAAAAACTACGAAAATAAAAACAAGAAAATTTCCTATATCTAAAGATTTCCTTAATCCATGCCAAACCAAAAGTAGTTTTCACATTTTAACAGAGTTCTTGATACATCAGGATTCAGCTTTAAGATTACACTAAAAAGAATCAAATTTTTTGAAAATGTAAATGTTTTACATTTAAATTCAATAAAAAAGAAAAAATTACTCCCTCAAATTGAAAACAGTGAAAAGTAAATAAGCCTAACTATATACCAAACATATGCTATAACCACCTGAAGAGGAGCACTATTTCAAGTAACTACACAATACGTTACTTTGCCTGTATAGAAATGGTGAGATATACTCTAAAGAAAATAGGAACTGTAAGGAAATCTTAAACTACCTTGGCTTTGGTTGTTTATTATTTTGGAATGTATATTATATAATTAAAAATAATCATTTGAATATTACTACCCAAGATTTTGTATTTTAAAAATATAAGTACAAAATTTAATGTTTGGAAAAAATCCATACTACTTATTTACTCCAAGTTAAATTGAATTGGGAGTAACAAAGTGAACTCATGGTTTAAATATACACATATTTCCTAACTTGCCCATTGAAAAGGACTAGGTAGCAATGACATTCCCAGAGCAATGAATCCTAGTGATTAATTTTTGGTGTCTAATTGCTTTTCTTTCTAGAAAGAACCAGAGCTCTTTAATGAACTTGCTTGCTCCAAGTCTGTACAAGAAGTACAAAGGTCATCTAGAACATTTTGTTGTGTAAAATAGCTTTGAAGTTTGGTTCAAAGACTAATGTATTCTTGTCAAAAGAACATATGAAACTATGAGCTACCTTCAAAACGTTCTCACTGGTCTAGTTTAAGACAAATGAACAATGACTTCAACTGACTAAAACTCAGTGAATATGGAAAATCTGTGAGTCTGCTGATACCGAAAGAAGGAAAGTTCAGTGGGAAGAACAGAAGCAGAGCACACAAACTCCGAATTCTGAAAGCTGGTGATTAAAAGGAAAAAATGAAGAATTTAGCTTGCCCCAATAGGAAGAACTACACTTTAAGATAACCAAATAACATGGGCTAATGAGAGAATGCTCTTTATTGTACAAAAGGATGCCTACTGTGTTTAGTTTGATAGCATAAATACTAAAATTAGAACAAAAGAATGCTGTTAATAATGAAAAAGCATGATATAACCAGAAAATCCTAATTTTTGCAATTCCTAAAGAAATAACTGAGTCAGACAACAATCATCAGTGGGTGCTAAAATTGTGAGGATTTGTTGTTTACATGGTACCAAAATATCACCAAATGGTTTACTAAATCACTTAATGATGGAGGTATATGGTTGTCCTCCTCTTAACAGAGTGATCAATGGTAAAACATGAAACAACCAGTCTATGTTCTGAAGTGATGCAATATACTATATAGTACAGAGAATTATTCACAAAGGATTCTTGCCAGAAACATTTAACTTGAATCTAACAAAGGACTCAGAACTAAGTTTCAGTAAATACAAGTCACAGAGGAATACAAATAATTACAGCACACACACCCCCACATAAACACACAAACCAGATATATCTAATATTTTTCAGAGAAATAAAAAAAGGAGGATTCTATATTACAAAGATGTATGATCTGTAACATCCAAATCAATAAAAGCATGACTCTTGACTGGAAATAGGTACAAGTAAGGAAATATACATATGGTCTGGGCTTTAAGTAGAGCATTACTGTCAGAGTTTCAGCTAATGTAAAGTTATTGTGGTCATAAACAAGAAGAGCTTTGTACATTAGAGATGCACACAAAAAAAGAGAAATATCTGTAATTTAAATATTCCTATAAAAACATATGAAGCAAACACGACAAAATGTTAATGAATAATGCTGATGATGGAAGTGTGAGTCTACCCTACCTGACATATATTTAAAAATTTGTAGTCAAAATCAAAACAGAATAAAAATCAAAAACACCTTAAATCTTTGTAAACATCCAATTTTTTCACAAACTTCGGCCTCCATTGACATCAAGTCATTCTTTTGCTTCCCATTTTCTTTTCTAAGTTGTCGTTCCATTTCTACTAGGGCTGTATATTGCCTTATAAGTGACTTTTCATTTACTTGCAAGACAGTAATTTTTCTACTATTTTCTGAAAGTGTTTTTTTCATTTCATCCGAATCCATCTGAAGAGCATTGAGCAAATTCTGCAAAAACAAGTTGATATTACTTATTGAACCTTGCTAATCTAGTTTATAAACTATTGTATGCTGATGTTTAAAAGTATTTTACTTACATTATATTCTTGTACTTTTATAGCATCCTGTTGGATTTGATCCTCAAGTTTCTTCCTTTCTTCTTTTATTGTTTCAAATTCTGTTTTCCAGTTCTCCTTTTCACTAAAAAGAGCAAAACAACAACAAAAGACCTAATTAAATTAAACCTAAAAAAATGTTCAACCATGTTAACAGCTAAATTTAGATTATGGAAATATAATGTTTTCCTAACATAAAAGACCTCTTAGCCTCTCATCTATCTAACACACAAGAAGTTAAAATTTCACTCATAAAAGGTTTAGCCCAGAACTATCTAGGTAAACGGAAGGTAACAAAGTTATTTTACCAAATTCTTTCACTTTTCCATTATTCATCACTTTAAAAAGATTACAATATAATGGCTTACTCTAAGTCTGAATAAGAAGTATATAAGGGAAGTCAACAACTTATGTAAGAAAATAAACCAAGGTTTGAAGCTCGGTTCAAAGACCAATGGATCTTTATCAAAAGTACGTAATAACAATCTTTAAAGGAATCGAAGTAGATCCAACAGAATAATGACTCTAATTGAGCCATTATTCAATTTGAAGCTGAATCTTAGAAATATTTTAATGATTATAGAAAGAATCAGGAAAATAAATTGGTCTTAAATTTGAGTATCGACTACTTACAAAACACTCAGAATACAACAGAAATCATCAGACTTGAAGGTATGTAAAAGGGTACAAAATTTCAGTTAGACAGGATGAATAAATTCAAGAGATCTACTGTACATTACGGTGATAAGTTAATAACAATATAGTTTATACTTGAAAATTGCTAAGAGTAAATTTTAAATGTTCTCCACACAAAAAAAGCATGTGAGGTGATACAAATGCTAAATATCTTAATTCATCCACTCACCAGTTTATACATAATCAAAACATCATGTTGTATCACATAGACATATATGACTTTAACTTGTCAGACAAGAAAGTAAAATATATTGATAAATTTCTTTCTTTAAAAGGTATGTAAAAAAAGAACTTAGAAAAAAATTAAAGGTGTGTAAGAAATTGTTGCCTATATAAGAGACATTCTACAGTCACTTTTACTCTATTTGGCATAAACCAATCATGGTGGCATCATGGATATGTGACCTAACTGGCTAATGAGACCAGAGTGAAAGTTGGCCAGTGAAAGTGTCTTCAGAAAAAATTCTTACCTACAAATAAAAACTTACATGGAAAAAATGTTCTTCACTGGGTATGGTTCCATCTTCCACAAACTTCTGCAACTCTTTTACAACCATTATAGGAGCTAACAATAATACATAAATACTACCTACCACCTAACTAGCTTCGGGTTTCTTGTTAGATCAGATTTAAATCACCTTTATTAGGTATTCTAATTCCTACTAATGAAGTCATTCGATTGGTATAGATAAGATGATATAGATAAGAAGAAATGTTATTCCCTGTGAACATATACAGTGATAGCAGTGATGATGAGTGATGCTAACAGATGACATCTGCAAGAATTCATATGTCATGAAAATGCACTCATTTTAGCACTTTCACGTAATCATTCTCTTAAACTTCCTAACAATCCTATGAAAAAGGTATCACAGTCAGAATTTTACAGAAAAAGAAACTGAGATAGGTAAAGCAATTTCCTCAAGGTTTCCTAATTAGCAAATGTTAAAGGCTAATTCAAAACCAGGCTGAACAATCCCAGGACATGGATGGCTTTGTGAACATTAAAATTATACTATTTAAAATAATATTCTTAACAACAGTTACCAATGCGAGGAGAGAGAGTGGTAGAAAGAGGCAGGAGGCAGGAATGAAAGAGGCAGGAGGCAGGAAGGGAAAACCAAAATAAATTCTTTTCATGTTACTTTCATTATAAATAAGAATATACTACAATAAATTTGTCAAGTTTTGCTAATACTTGTACCTTAGATATTCTTTATACAGTAAGCTTTGTTGATGACGAATTACTGCAAATTTTCTGTTATAGTCTTCAAGAGAATCTTCTAAACTCTTTAGCTTCCTTTCTTTATTTTCCAGTTCCTAAAAATTGGTTTAGAAATAAGAATTAAAAAACATCAGTGGGCTGGGGATTTAGCTCAGTGATTAGAGTGCTTGCCTTGCAAGCACAAGGCCCTGAGTTCAATCCCCGGCACCACAAAAAAAAAAAAAAAAAAAAAAAAAAAAAAAAAAAAAAAAAAAAAAAATCAGAATACTTTCTGAACTTGAAGGTATAAATTTATATTCTAACAAAATCATAGAAAAATATACAAAAGAAAGTCACCAAATCCATAAGCAGCATAACATATGTTTTTAATTGACTATTTTCTTTATTGATTTTTTCAGTACAGAAGATTACAACAAGGGTCTTCACACTGAACTACATCCCCAGGCCTTCCTGCCTTTGTTTTCCAGAGTGCTGCAATTATAAATGTGTGCCACTATGCCCAGCTCAAATTAGTTATTTTTAACTGATATATAAAAACATTTAAAAAACTGTACAAATTAATGGGATACCATATGATGATTCAATATATTTTTTGAACATTTTAATAGAAGGCATATGGAATGAGGCAATATACATAAAAAGGAAGTACTATAAAACAAGTAAGAGTATTTTCATCAGGGTTGGGAATTCAGCTTAGTGGTAGAAAGCTTGCCTAGTAAGTGCAAGGCCCTGAGTTCGATTTGCGCACCAAAAAAAAAAAAACATAAAGTATTTTTATCAAATAGGATGATTAAAATAAGCACACAAATTACTCAATAGAACAGTTACTATTTAAGCACAAACTTTTATCAGACAGAATAAACTTCACACTCTCTAGTCACTCAGGCATATCATTTCGTGAGCATAAACTTTCATGTCTTCACTAAATTACCCTAATTATTTTTACATTTTAAGAATGAAGAAATAGAGACTTTGAAAGATTACATAACTTCCTAAACATTAAAAAACTCATCAGCACTGCATTTGGCGACGTTCTCCCCAGCACACATGCTAGGCATGGTGCCGCGTACTCTGCAGGTTCAGATCCAACAGCAGGGGTCAGAACTGTCCTGCTTCAAATGTCCATCACTTCTATCACTATGCTGCAGTGAGACTGAGACTCAAAGATGTGTTTTGTCACTCTGAACAGTTTTCAGATTCCCAATCAGTATTCTCTAATCTACCACAATACTTTTCATATTTTTAATATAAAAATGAAAAAATCTTATCTCGAAATGATAATGCTATATTGCCACTTTAGTTATTAATAAAGTCCCTATACACCAGGAGAATAAATCCTAGAGTGACATAAATTTAAAAGTAATAAAAGTAATGATATAACATGAATCATCTGATAAATAGTTAAGGTTGTCCCTACCTTACTGGGATAACACACAAATTCCAATATTAGGAAAAACACTAACGTAATTCTCAAATACAAAAGCAAGTATTTGATAATTCTAACTCAAGTATTTCACTAATGGATAACTAGCAGAGGACAACAGAAATACTTATAATCAAACAACATTATTTTCATTACTTCTGAACATTTTCTTTTTTTTTTTTTTTGAGCTGGGAATCAAACTTGAGGCCTTGTGCTTACTAGGCAAGCGCTCTACCACTAAGCTAAATCCCCAGTTCAATATTTTCTAATTGAATCTGGAGTATATGTGATGCTACACGTGAAATATATCTCTTATTAGTCAGACATGCCCAATCTATGGCCCGCAAGCATACTGCCCTGGACAGCTAGTAATGATGCTCCACAAGACCATAAATGTAAACATTTAACATTATTACATGATTTAGCAATATTTTTCAAGACTCAATTGTGCAGTGCTGAGGGCAGATTGTGTAGGTGACAGTGAAATGCCATGTAGGGAAGAGAGCATAGAGTTCAGTGTTATTGCCACCTCCTGTGGCCCACAGTCACCCATATCGAAACCTGTGTGTATCAGACAATACGTGCTCATGTGGCTTAGCAAGTAAAATACAATGATTACCAATAATAGTATTTCAACCTACCTGCATGTGTGTATAAAGACAGGCACACATTCTTATTAGGCAGACATGTAAATTTTTAAATTTTTAAAATTCTCTTCTTAACTATCAAACTTAGATTTCTCGTGTTATTTTGTGAAATAGTAAATTATATAAAATATAAAAGTTTTATAACTTACATACATTAACTCTATTATGTATTTGTATGCAGTCCAAGATAACTCATCTTCACCCAACATGGCTAGGCAAGACAAAAGGGTGGATAGCCACGTATTAGGCTATTCATAATGATACAAACAGCAAAACCGAGGGGAAAAAAAATCACAGAGCAAGTTCTATAGCAGAGAGCCCTTTCTAACTAATGAATTAACGATTCCTTCTAATGAATCAACAATGTACAGGTAAAGCTAAGAAAAAGATAAACAATTTGGCTTAGAAGTTTTTCTTATAGTTTACACACAAAAGGAAAAAATTCTAATCACGACACTAAAAAGACCTTCATCAGACTTAGGACTTTAGTCTCTTCAGTTCCTCCTTTTCCGACAAGTAATAAAAACAAGTACTCATTTTATTTACACTCACTCCTTTGTAGTACTTGCTTATTATTCTACATGTCAATCATGTATTTCTTAGGAATGACACATACAAATAAGAAATGTGAACATGCTTCAAATTTAGATAAATGTAATAAGCTGTCTTTACCCCAGTCTATTACCATCACAATTCTTTAATGTCTCACTATTAATACTCTAAGAACTCAGAGGGATACACAAAAACTAAATTAAAAAACAAATGATCAATAATTTCTGTTATTCACATGTGAAATGTACAGTACCTGTAAGAGATGTATTAAATATTCATTCTGAGAATTAATGATGTTAGCACTTGACGGTGCTATCCCATCAGGTAAGTCTACTCCTTTAAAAACAATATGAGAGCCTTCTGATTTCCTTAGAAGACCGATTTCTTTCTCAAGATGATCTATCTGGAAACAAAACAGGGATGAGAACCACCATCTCTTATATCCAAAGAAAGACAAACATAAAAGCAGTAAATTATACTTCATACTATTTCAACTGAGTATTTTTTAAAAGTAGGTGACTGCCCTGACAAGCGTTAAATCATACTCTAATTTTTACTTAAAAATGCCAAAGTGTAAGACTTCAAACGTTTATGCTCTTTTTTTATACTACAAAGCACTTATTTTTTTACTTTATTTTCTAAGAAAAACTGAAAGTGTTCTTAATGTTGAAGGAATTCATGGGAGATTTTCTCACAAAGCAGTTAAAAAATTTTTTTTCCTTCTAAACATGTTTTTAGCTTAGTGTTTTCTTTCATAAAATTCTCACCTTTAAATTTGCTTTTGCCAATTGCTGTGAGTAATTTATAGCTTCCTTCCGAGATTCCTTGAGCTCCTGTCTTAATTCTTCATTCCTTCCAGTAAGTTGATCAACTTGGGCTTTCAAATGTAGACTGGCATCAAAGATTCCTTCTGCATTCTTTGATTCTATAGCCTAGAGTATTTACATAGTATAAAAGAAATGTAGAGAAAAACAGTAAAATCATAGTAAACATAAACTTGCCTTTAATGTGACATGTAATCATTTTTTGTCTCCATCTTATGTCTAGTAACAAAGGTATTTCAATGTCTTATTTTTTATGAATTTAAACTAAAATTCAACAATATTTATTTCACTAAGTGTTATGGCTGTGTCTAGATGCCCTCCCGAAGCCTCATGAAGTCACAGGTGGGGCTTTTCAAAGGTGGCTGGTTCTAGAGTATGTGATACCGGGATCTAGAGTATGTATTACCTGTATAGAATATATGGGACAGAAAGAGGGCTGCTGTTGTCACTTGCTAATTCACTACTTTGTTGCTTGCTGCCTTCTGCCTGCCACGAATCGTTTCTACTCTGTGATACCCTCTGCCATGCCACCCTTCCTTGGAGCCAGCCAACTAGGAACTGAAATCTCTACAAACTGTGAGCTACAATAAACCTTTCCTTCTTTAACTTTGGGTGTTGGGTATTTTGACCCAGCAATGAGAAAAGTAACTGAAACACCAAGCATAGTAATTACTTCAGTGTAACAAGTAACGACATCTAGTTAATCTTAATACATCGGCACACTAGAAAAATGATGAGACACAAATAAGATGATTAAGGCTCAAGTATTAGCCAGTGTTTTACTACCTGGAAAAGTGACTTAAATTCTTTATAATTTGCTTGTCTCTAAAGAAGTAGAAATGTTAGCCCTGTCCCTTTAGAGTCTTTGTTAATCAAAATGAGGTAATTTATACATAGAAGCTTTGAAACTATGCACTATTTGAACTAAAAGCATGAGCAAAAGGTATGGAATAGCTTCTACATTCTATTAAGTTAAATTTTCAGTGTTTCATCACCGGACAGTTGAAACATACAAGATAAGAAAGACCAAATAAAATATTGTCCAAGAGTAACAAATAAGCAAAATGAATACATCAAATATTAAAATATTATTAGAGTGGCTTCCTTGGCCTAATTCTCTAGCAATCTCACACACACATGCACAATGTAAACATACACATAATCTTTTCACTTCAAAAAATTATATGAAGCAAAACTATTCAATGCTTTGAGAACTGAAGACAGAGAAGACAAAAATAAGTAAAAACCAAATGTAATCTAATTAGGAGAGTAATATAGAGCTTTTATTATCAGGGAGCTGATGGAAGTAAGACTTCACTTGAAGGCAATTAGAGCAGGCCATGCAGAGGAGTGAGTCATATTAATTCAAAGGGATACCAGTAAGATAGAAGACACAGGGAAATGCTCTGATTGACAAGGTAGAGGAGTTTATTGTCTTTGGAGAATGGTATCATGAGGTCTGTGGCCTTTTGCTACAGTTAAGATTGACTCAGATAGTGATGTGGGGCATTGAAAAATACCACATAGTAACAGAAAGTGAACTATAGTGCATAAAACAGAAATTGTCAATAGAAATAGAAGGCAGGATTTTCCGGGGCTCTTCAATTTTGCTTGTATTTAGTCACTAAGCAGAAATTCCCTTGGAGAATGAAATTTAACTTGGAACACAGGATCAATAGCGGGTAGCACCATACCACAGACAAAAGATAATTACATAAAAAGAAAAAAGAATTCAAAAATAGAGGCAAAATAAAGTCACCAACCAGAGAAAGAAAGTCAGAATCAAAGATATAAAAGGAATCATGTGGTTTGCATAAATTTTGGCAAATGATTTTGTAGCCTCAGGAAGCTGTTAACATACCAGTGTCTCCCATGCTCTGTGCTAACTATACTGTTTTTATAGAACAAATTCAACTATCGATTAATCATAACTTTAAAAGGAATTAGATAAGACACTTAACTCACATTACTAAACTCTGAATTTAGTAATGTATGTTAAGTATTTTCAGATAATATAAATGACACATACTTAAATACTCATCTAAAATGTACATTGTGTCAGCTACATATAGTTTACGTAGCTGACACAATACCACAGAACTCTTAATTTTCTGCATTGTATTACACTTCAAGGTTTCCGGCAAAGTTTCCAAACAGATCTACATTCTCACATAAAATAAAACAACAACAAAAAACCCCTAAAGATTCTAGAAAATGAAGAAAAAGCAGGTTTAGAGTAGACTTGAAGTCTGGAAAAGAGGAACATCAAGCCTGGGTCCATCATACCATTTTTGTGGACTGCAGCTCCAGTCACGTATGATCTTTCTGGTCTAGAAAACTATAGCATATGTGCCCAAACACAGATGAAATTTGAGAAGGAAATTTCAGGAAGAAGAGAGCCAGCAAAATGAGCTCTAAATTCTTTGTTAAGAACTCTGCCAGGGGGTTGGGGATTTAGCTCAGTCAAAGAGCACTTACCTAGCAAATGCAAGGCCCTGAGTTAGATCCCCAGCGCCCAAAAATAAAAATCTCTGCCATGTCTCAGGCTGATCCTTGAACTAAAATAGTGATGACAGAGGAAAGTGAACTTGAAGATAGATCAATATCAATTATCTAATTGGTAGGAAAAAAAGATAAAATATTCCAGTAAAAAATAAACAGAGCCTAAAGACCCATGAAAAGAAAACGTGTGTCACTGGAATCCCAGAGAAAACAGAGCAGAAAAATAACTGAAAACATAATGGCAGCAGACAGAAGCAGAAGGAACACAAGTTCAAGGCCAGCCTGGGCGAATCGGCAAGCCCTATCTCAAGATGAAACCTAAAAAAAAGTTGGGCATGTAGGTCAATGCTAAGGTCTTGGGGTTAATCTCAGGTACCACAAAAGAAAAAAAAAGGGAAGGGAAGAAAGAGGGAATGGAGTGGGGGAACCTTCACAACTGTGGTGAATAGTGCGAGTAAATAGATTCGACTTGTCAGAAAGCAAACAATATACACAAATACGTACATTAATATACTCAGACAGACACATCTCTCAGCATGTTATAGCAAAACTGATAAAAACCAAATACGGTACTGTAACAAGAAAAAGCATTAAAAGCAGACTAAGAAAAACTACACCTCACATAGAGGGGAACAACAATCAAATGACTAAATATCTCAATCCTAAACCACAGAGACCCATATGGAGTGCGATATTATCTTGAAAGTGGGAGGCGAGGTATTTGAGGACTTGCGTTAACATGAAGAGAGTAACTTACATTAACTAGTCTTTCAAGACTAGGGATAATTAGAGATGTTTCTCCTCCTTTAATTTCAGGATCCTTCTGCATTTCCTTGATGGCTTGCAATATTTCTTTCATACCTTCTTCAAGTTGCTTATTTTCTTCTACTAATTCTTTTACTGTAAGTATATTTTTCTCATTGAATGAATATATCTTTTATGGGACAAATATTTAACATATAGAAAAAATAACTACTGGGAAAATTCAGACCTAAATATACAAAAAAATTCAACTATAAATCCAATATGAACAGGTGAGTTAAATGAGAGATCTATTTAAATCACGTACACATACATATTATATATTTATCTCATAGTTGAAATAAATCACAAGTAAACTTCTACCTTAACACAACCTATACTTTACATTTAAATATTTTAAATTCAGTTTTCTAACTACTTTGAAGAGCACAAAAGAAAAACTAGACGAATATCCTTAAAAAAATTTACAACATTTTCTGACAATGAAAACAAGGCAAACCAACTAGATGAACCACTGAGAATGAATTATATAATGAAAGTAATAACAGATAACAGATTAACAAAGCATGTATTAAAGTCCTTTGAGACCAATAATTTTTAGTGTATGAGAAATAAATATATAGAAAACAGGTGAGAACAGTAACTTACATTTATTCTGAAATTTAACTATTACTGTCTTACTTCTTTCTAAATCTCTTTCCTTCTCAATTAGTTCTTTCGAAAGAAATTCATTCTGAACAAAATAAACAAGATGAAATTAATATTTTTACAAAATACCACAATAGTCTATAGGTTTCAAGATCAAAAAAAGTTCAATCAATTGAGGTACAACACACCAAAAACATGCTACAGACTAATAACAGCAATCATCAAAATAAAACAAAGTCTAAAGAGCCAAAGAGATGGGTGATCTTCCAGCCACCTTCCCCTCCATCAGCCCCCCATGGCTAAAGGCAAAGAGAAAAAATGAAAGACTTGTGTGTAGTACCACAATTATCTCTTAATAGTTCTTCTCTATACTACCTGTTCTGCTTCGCCTCTATGATGGTCAAGCTCTATTTCTGCATTTCTATCCTGTGCTTCTTTAATCAATAAATCCTGGGCTATGATTTTTTTCTAAAGAAACATTTAATACATTAAGCAAATACATATCAAATGCATTGCATTTTTAGATTTTTCTAAACAAAAGATTGTGTGTAAATTAGCGTTAATTTAACGTACAAGCAAAACAATTTATAGTAGTTATAGTATCTGGTTACAGAAGTCACAAAAAGGTGACTCCAGGAACATAACTTGGAGGAAAGCACACCTGAGATCTAAGGAACACTAGTTCTCTCCATGGCTGTTCTCTTAATATTTTCAAGTGGATCTATTTGATGCCCTTTTGAATGTACAGTAATAGATGGTGAATCCAAAAGATTAACTTCAAATTTTCATTTCAAAATCTCAGTCTATAAGGCTACTTCATTTTTTCTCTTGTCTTCTTTCAAACTAACATCGGCATACTTTATTTGGGGTGAATCTGTTCTTCAAATGTTGCTACTTGTAATTTATCCATATCAACTATATTATCATGTTGTTGAATTTGTTGACAAAACATTGAAGATTTTTACCTAAGTGATAACTTCTGTATTAATCCTGAAGCCATTGGAAAGGCTTGCAAAGATGAATAGCTTTTTGTATGAAATTAGTCTTGTCTAGTGCTTCATGACTTTCTGGTACTTTCTTCATACAGTCATCAGATCATGGCTCTTCCTAATAAACGTACTAATGATTTTATATTTCTTAATGATTGTAGACATGGTGCTTCAAAATTTTCTATTATAATAGTTTCTGGAGTTGAATTATCATCCTTGACTTGCATAGATGAAGGATGTCTAGTTAGAGACAAAATGATCTATTCTACCTTCTACACTGTGATGAATTTCAATAACATTCTTGATGATTTACATGGTCATATTCTGATCAGATTATGGAATACTGAATGACGGTCTCTATGTGGCAGTTCTAGCTTATCTAAACTCTTAAATCTGTATTCAGAGCAAATAGTATTTCATTAATCAATGTTTAAGCGATTAATAAACAACACATTTTTTAAGGAAGAAAGCACTTTTTCTTTACTTATTTAACAACGACAAAAAGGGCAGACGTCCAAAAGGAGATAACGAAGAAACAAAAGCACTAGTAATATTTCCTTTATTCTCTTTGCCGTAATAATACTTTATTACTTACCTTTAATTGTGCTTCACTCACACTGAGACTAACAATATTCAGTTTTCTTTCTCCTGTACTATCTTCTTGAATAAAATTTTCATTTAAATTCAGATCCTCATTGGTTAATCCTACATAGAAAACAATTAATGAATTAAAACATAAAAATAACTCTTCTTACTACTGCAATGCTTTAATTCTTAAAAACTAGAATCAATTTTACTCCAAGTAACAGGTAGAGTAACTGTTTCCAAAACCTTGGTCCATATGTAATCAAGATAACCTTCTGAGTCAGTTTACTTTTAAAAAGCTATTAATAATTCAAGAAGTTAGTTTGAATTTTATCTTCTGTATCATTCTTTGTCCATTTTATACTAAAAGAATTGATGAGTACTAAAATAGCACAAAAACATATGCAAAACAAGAACCATAAAATATGAGTAAACTGGACATTAATAAAGTACGAAACTTCATTTCTCTAGAAGATTTTTGGTGTGTTATGGAAATAATGCTAAAAAACCTTAGTGTTCTTTTATTCATAGATGTTCTTATGGAATTGGGCCAATTTTAAAGAAAAGTTCCTTCTTTATAATCCTCCAAAAATGCACTAGTATGGCTATTATAAAACTTGACAAACTGTTATCTTTATACTAAAAAAGATAAACAATTTACATTCAATAAAACATTACTTTCATTTGATGAAGAATAACTTACAAAGAAAGTTTTCACTGCATAGTCCTTAAAGAAAGAGACAATATTAACACTAACATATTAACATAAAAACTGTTTATCATTAAAGATATATTACAAATTTTTCAAAACTCCCTGATTCTAAAGTCTCTTTTTATTCTCTTTTTTAAAAAACTGCTTCAGATTCAGAATTGAACCCAATTATACTGTTATCTCTTCTTCTGTGGGCTATTATTTTTATTTATTAGCCTTGTAACAGAACCACAATAAAAGAGAAAACACACCTCCAATGCACACATAATTTCAGATCCATACAACTCATTTCCAAATGTTTCTTTTAAAGGTATGGAATAATTGGGAATACCTGAAGTTGTGTTTCTCCTTCCTCTTTCTTGAGCCATTTGACGAATTTTTCTTTTCAGAGCAAGTCGTTCTTCCTCTAGACTTTCAATCTGCAAAGTATAAGTTATTAGTAGTTTTTTCTAGTTCAACCATGAAAATAATCAATTGAGCACCACACTTGCCTCTTTCAAAAGAATCTGGTTTTCAGCTCTGCACTGCTGCTGTTTTAAGTGTTTACTATTTCTAAATTCAGTTAAATCAATCATCGTCTTTGGTTCAAGGCCTACAATAAAAAGCAATACATTAAAAACACTGAAATGAACTATAAAAACTTCATACACCATCAAGCAACTAGTTACAATTCACTTAGCCTGTATTCATTAGCCTGAAGAATGGTGTACTTTTGTGTAAAAATTTTCCGGACATTTAACTGTAACAAAAATATTTATCATAATTACTATGAAAATCCTCTGTCTTCTCTAAGTCAGTCATAAGGTACTGTAATGAGTTAATTAAGAACAGAAACTTTGAAATAAAACAGACTTGGGATCAATTCCCACTTTCAATATATAATGAAGTCATAGGGACAATATTGCATTCATTTTGGCTAGTCAGAATAATAATAAAACGTAAGCATAGTGCTTAGTGTAGTACTTGGCACCCAACAGTCATTTCTAATATTAACACGAGTGTCAATTACATTATTATCATTAGTCTGATGCTCCCAGTGTACCTGTCTCCTAATTTGCTCTCACTAAGCAGCTAGCCTCTAAAAACCAATTATTGAAACAGTCTAATTACAAGCCACGACTTGAAGACTTTTAAACAGAAAATCTCGTGTTTGTGAACGCTTTCTAGATTGGTCAGAAGTAACTTTTAGAAACGTCCAGACTCCTGGCTGTGAACTCATCGTTCAAATTAATCAGAGTAACCTGAGATCCTAGTACAATCCTAGCTCTTAGTAAGATACTTCTCACAAATAATCTGTATAAAATACTTATTTTTCCTTCTTCTACAGAAAAAATTGTCTTCAGATGGTCACTTTAACCCTAAGAAAACATTAAGTGATATTTAGCAAGCATAATGAAATCAGTATTTAGATCTTTTTCATTTTAAAGAAGCAAATTAGATTGAACAGTCATTAACATTCAAATTAGCAGTATTAACTGATGAACTATTTAATGAAATCAATATATAAATTCTAATGGCATGTTTACAGATAACTTCTTACAATTACTAGAACTCTTTATTCAAGTAAAACGTAAGCAGTCTAAATTGTAACAGTCAAATATTTAAAAGTCCTTAAAAGATCTGAATAGTATTTATAAATACTCTCATGAATTAATCTGAAACAAAGGCATTTTGCAAAGGAGTTAGTCATGTAGGCTCTTCTTTTGAGGGGAGAAAACAAAAAGGTTAAAACATTGAAATGAACTGTAGAAACCTTTAAAGAAGCAGTTACCACTGACAGACACTAGAACTGAATAGGCAGCTCCAGGCCTCTCCACCTACCATCCCCACACTATGAAACGCCCACTTCAACTTCAGGGCGGCTCTACTTTTCTCTTCACTGTTTTCACTGAATTATTAATTTGAAAATGAAACATTTACTTAAAATAAAATTAGGGGCTGGGGATTTAGCTCAGCAGTTACAGTGGTTGGCCACCAAGTGCAAGGGCATGAGTTCAATCCCTGTCACCAAAAAAATTAATAAAATAAAAGTAATAAACACACCAAAAATAAACAAGAAAGACTTGAAACACTTGAGAAAACGAGAATTTTAAAAGACAGCTTACCCATACGCTCTCTTAGTGCCTCATTTTCATCAAGGAAATCATTGATCTTCAACTCAAGTTTATTGATTTCCTTGGTCAATGCTTCAATCTCTCGATCTCTTATTTTAATTTGGGTTTTACAATTCTTTATTTCAACAACAGCATCTTCTAAACCATATACTCCCTGAAAATACAATTTAAACATCTCATGGTTCATTTGGACAAATAAGTCCATGAATTTATTGTTCTAAGTCTCATGGACAATAAACCTGTATCTACAACTTATATGGTAGGTATATACAAGTGCTTTTGTAAATTTTATATTAATTTCAACCTATACTTAAAAACATAAAAATTATACTTTAAGGGTTTTTTTTTTACTGTCCCTTTATAAGCCAAAACTAGTAATAAGAAATAATAGCAGAATATGGAACAGCTGAAATTGCCCAGTACCTTAGTCTAATGGCGAAGTGACTCAAAATACTGCACATAAAATACTTAACAAAACACAGGAAAAAAATTAAAAGTAAATCACCAATACACACATAAGTAGTTGCTTGACTTACTTTTAATCAGATTTAAGTGAAAATATAAAATAAGTGACAAAACTGTCTCCATCACAAGTTTTATCAAAAGGCCAGTGGGGTCACATCTACTTGGCGGCACAAAGCACAGAGCTAACAAAGCATCCAGCCCTGCTGCCTCATTAATGCTGCTTAACTGGACAAAATGCTTCGACCAAAAGGTTTGAAAGCAATGATCGTGATAAAAAAATGAACGCTCAGAAGTTTGAATAGTTTCATAATTTAATTAGGATAATCTTCATCAAGAGACTTGAGTGTTTTTTAAATGGTACACAGTAAACAACACAGAACAATCCGAGTGGCAAAAATACATATAAGCTCCTTAACTGATAAAAATACATACCGATTCATAATCTTTTAATCTCTTCAGAACCTCAATTAATTCTTTATCCTTTTCTCTAGCATCCCCCTCAGCCAGCTCAGCTGTTCTCTCTGCCTCTTTAGTTTTCTTTTCTAAAATTTGCAACTTTGACTGAATTTTCATATAATGAGTCTGTTGAGAAAGAGTTAAAGCACCTACAGGATAAACATAAAAAAAAAAGTTAATCATGATTAATCCTTTAAATCAGTGGTTCCAATAAGAGGACCGAAGTAGTATGTCATTAAAAAGGTTAGTATACTCTTGCTTCCATGTCTCTGAAATTATTCCCTCTCCTTAGAGCCATGTGCGTGACTCACACCCTTAATTCCTCTGTAAGTCTGTTTTCCACTATCCCCCCCAGTGAAGCTTTTGCTTCACCATCTAAATTACAATTCTGCAAACTATTTCCCAATCAGGTCTTTTTTAGAGAGTATAATAAACATATTCATGATTTGTCAGGAACAGTTTGTACTAGTATGCAGTATTGCACCTACAGTATGCAGTGCTAGGTAAATCTAACAGGACTGATGTTGAGAAGACTTGATGTTCAGCAAAACTGATGTGCTAGGTAAGGTAATATAAATTAGTTTCAGGAGAATATGATAAGACATTAACGTAAGATTAACTCAAATGCTGATGTGTCAAATTCTGAAAATTAACTGCAATGCTGATACACTGATTAAAATTTTATTCTCTCCATTCTGTTAATTATAAAAGGGAAGTTAAATAAAAACAATTACCATTTTCATTTTTTATACAAGCAACTAACAGTGTTAATGTAATTTTGTTTTGTTTTTTGAGGCAGAGTTTCCATATCTAGTTCAAGCTGGCCTGGAACTCACTATGTAGCCCAGGCTGGGCTCAAACTCCTGGCCATCTGCCTGCCTCGGCATTCCAAGTACTAGGACTGCAGACATGCACCACTACACCTGGCTGTAACTTTCATCAGAGAAAAAACAAGAGAAAACATCCATCATTTGCAAACTTAAGCACTAGCAAAACAAGCACAATAATAGTAATAATAATAATAATAATATCTCATATAACTTTAGAAAATAGGATAAAATTCAAATGGAGAATATATATAACGATTTTAATAAAAATGGTATGTGAAGTAAATACATACTTATGAAATATTGAATTACCTTTGTTTCTTTGGAGCTCATTTTTCAAATCTTCAATAATAAAAGTATTTTTTTCCATTTCTTTTGTATATTGTTCTACTTGTTCAGTGAGCATCTTAATTTGATTGTCTCGCTCTTGAATACCCTATAAAATATTTCAAAATATCACATATACCTTCGTGAACATCAACACATATTTTCAGGGTAAAGAAAAAGAGAAGTATTATTTTTTAATAAAGACTATAGAAAATGCGCTCTCGTGAGTAAAACTGCACCTTTCATATTTTGTATACCTTGAGTGTGTGACACAATGTTAAGTTCACTGGTGTCACTTTGTGTTTCACCCTGCGCTTTTCTCTTTTACTCAACTTAGCTTCTGTTTCTTCAGTATTTCATTCAGAAATGTTGCTCCCTACAATTCTTCTAATTGTCCAAATATTCCTCAAATTTCATTCTTTCTTACGGACTGTGACTAAGAAGAATATTTCTATTTGAGTATATTTTAATAATTATAAAATCTGTAACCCCAGCCTTTAACCACACTTTTAGTTGATTTCATTTTCCATAGAGTATGTCAAGGCTAAGCTATAATATATCTTAATAACAGAATAGTAAGATATTTTAAAACCCAAAAATTTTTAACAGTTTTTTAAAACAATTCCTGGCAGAAAAAAATAAAATAATTCCATTCCTAACTGTACCCCTTTCTCTAAACTTCATTCTAATTATTTTCTTGGAACCAGTATAAGACAATTCAAAACGTTATACACCCAGTAGTGGAACTCACTAAATCAAAGGAACAGATGATATAATAAATAAGGCAATTCAGACTTCCAATTTTTAAAACTGGTTGATGAATCAAATTTTGAGGTTTACCTGTTGTAGAGCCATAATGTTACTTTTATCAGCATCAAGCTGGGCATTTTTAAGTTTCTCCCTCAGATTATGTAACATTTGCTGATATTCAATAATTTCATCATCTTTAGAAGACAAAATTAACTAGAAATAAAGCAAATGAAACCTGTTACAAAAAAGGAAAATTAATAAATCATTCTTCATTTATAGGTAAATACTACTGTATCATTAGCAAATTTAAGATAAACAAAGAAGAGCTGGGCATGGTGGTGCATCCCTGCAATCCCAGCACTCAGGAGGCTGAGGCAGGAGGATCACTGTGAGTTGCAGACCAAAAAAATTCTTTCAACAAGAAAATATCAGCAACTACCAATACAACTTTCGCTTGTCCTGTATATACAACTTGAAGTTCAGATAATAAAAGATTCAAAATACATACTGTAATTTTCACTTTTAAAAAATTCAATCTTTTTTCAAAAACTGCAAGGTATCAAAAGTCACTTTTAAATAAGTTACGAGTGCATCCATGTAAAAAGTTTTAATACAGTTAATCCTTATGGAATGAACCATAAAATAGCACTGATATAAATATCCTAAATGAATGAAAAGTATTTTGTGTTCTTAGTGAGACCAAATGTCATAAAGATGTTCATTCTTAATCTATAAATCAATTTAAAACTGTTACATACACACCCAATAAAAAAGATTTTTTAAAGATATGGAAAACCTATTTCTAAACTTATCCAGAAGGGTCTAAAAACAGAAAAATAATAATAAGTTTTTTTAGATAGTCAGAGATGTACTAATTAAAACGAGTATGTTATTAGAAAATAGGTCAACTGATTTAATAAAAAGGAGCCCAGAAATAAATCGAAGTTAAACGGATTTACATGTAATAAAATGGTCCTGTATTTCAGTGTGAGAAAGATGCAATACTCAGTGGTACCTGAACAACAGAGTAGCTTTGCAATATGCATATTACATTCTTTATACCAAAGTGGATTACAGATGCTTCAAAGATTGAAACATAAAAGATGAAACCAGAAGATACTAGGAAATAACATGATGAAACAAATTTATATGAAGAAGCCTTTCTAGTTATGAAACAAAGGTTAAAAGCCACTTAAAAGTTTAAGTATACAATATTAAAAAATACCTTCATATCAAAAGCTGCTAGAGTCAAAACGTAAGTAGCAAACTGGAAGAATGTATTTGGAACATACATCACAACTACACTGTGGCAATTTATTTTACCAATACACTTGTACTTTTTCAAAACAGCATTTATACAAGGGTATTCACTGAAACACTGTTTCTAACAGCAAAAATTAGAAATCCTCAAAATCCCCTAAATGTCACACAATAGGGAATAAGTTATCAAATAACATACTTATCTACACAGGAAAATTACAGAGTGACTAGAAAGAACAAAGCAATACTGTACATACTAACATAAAAGATATTAAGTCAAAACAAAGTACAGCATACATACAACATAATATTTCACCATCAAAAAATAAAAACAACTATTTGCTCCAAGGGCTGGTAAACTATGGTCCACAGGTAAAATCTGCCTTGCCACTTGCTGGCAAGTAAATACTGTCTAGTTTTACTGAAAAATCACCTTATTTATTTAATTTATTGTTTACGGTTGTTTCCGTCTTGTAACAGCAGAGTTGAGTAGTTGTAACAGAGACTAGATGGTCTAAAATATTTACTCTCTGGCCCTGTATATAAAACATACTTAACCACGATTCTTCAGGCCTCATTTTCAATGCAACTTCCCAATTCCAAAATGCCACAGTTCAATTCCAATGGTAAACCTAGCTAGAAACAATGATGCTAATATTGAAAGTTTTCAAAATAAGAATTCTTAATTCAGTCATATTAGATTTTTGTCAAATATATGAACATTAGAATCCCAGCTTCTCATATTTAAGGCTGTGGAATTGGTTGGGATTATAGTGTGGAGAGGAAGAGCGGTGTAAACAGAAATTCCCCAGTGACTGCCTTACCCATTGGTTAATCCCTTACCCACTGAAAAAGCCCTTACTCACTGAATAATCTTGATTTGAAACCAGTCATTCAATAACAAGTTAAAGGGCTACATATGACAGTTTAGAGCTTTTTTTTTATGATAAATTTAAAAAAAACTAATAAAATCTTATTAACTAGTATAAATTCTTTAAACAAAAATAAGACTAAAATGTAAATCTAAAGTACAAAAAGAAAAAGATATTATATCAGTTGAGAAAAGCACCTTCCATTCTTCTACTTTGGCATTGACAGCTACCATGATTGGATCATCTTCTTCATTTTTTGCTTTCAGGAGATCTGTAAGCTCCTGCACCTAAAATGCAACATTACTTCAATAACTGCTTTAAATTGGTACAGTATAAACATAATTATTACACACACATTTACAGATGTATTACATTTATTTATTACCTATTACTAGCAGTCTTGTAGTAAAAGATAACATTTAATGGTTTCTGAATCTTTATACATTTTGGGTAACTATTAATCCAAAAATTCAAAATCCAAAATCTCCAAAATTGGACAATTTTGGCACTGACATGATGCCACAATGTAAAAATTCCATACCAGACCTTACGAGATAGGTTTCAGTCAAAACATGGGCACACTAAAAATATATAAAATTATCATATATATATATATATAGGTATAGATATATCTATATCTATATATATAAGAAATACAAATGCGTTTATTATGCATTTATTGTTTAGAGTCGGGTCTTATTCCCACGCTATCCCATTACATAGATTCACACGTTGCAAAACCCGAATAAATTCAATACCTGAAATGCTTCCATCCTTAAGCATTTCAAATAAGGGACACCCACCTGTCATAATTATCCTTCATTACTAGAGAATTATACCTCTAAACATTATTCTACATTTTAAACAAGTTTAATCCCATATAAACAGTGAACAATGGTACTGGTTTCTAATATATTCAGTGTATTTAAGTCTTACTGTTTTCGGTAGTAAATCCCCGTAATTATGAGCTTTATAAAACTGCTATCTATACATTCAATCAGGTAACATTTATACACTCTAGACGGCAAGAATTACAAGGTGCGTGTGAGATTAAAGAAACACACGTATTAGAATGGCGATATATTACAATACTAAAAAGAGAAACAAAATCCACATGCTAGAAAATTATTTCTAGTTTCAAACAAATAGTAATGAAACAATATGAAGTCTGTGTAGATAAGTCACTGCAACAGTTATTCTTACTTGAAGTCGATAGTGATCATTTTCTTTCTTTAATTGGTCCATAATATTATCTGTCTGATGCACAATAGCTTTCATCCTATTATATTCATCAGTCATCTTTTCCATTTCCTGTACAGACTCTTCTAGATTTTTTCTCATTTCTTGATTCTGAACTTCAATTTTCTCATTAGCTTCTGTTAAAGTCTAAAAAAATTACACAATAATTAAAAATAACTTTTAAGAAACTGAAATTCACATGAAAATTAAATGGAATCATAAATGTCCAATGGACAAAATTCTTTATAAACTTGTAGAATGAACTGACGTTGACCAACTACAACAAATTAGGTATCAAGAAAATTGTACATAAAAATATCAATTAATCTTAACACCCGAGAGAGGGATTTATGGAAAGAGTGAGTGACGAACTGCAGCTTCAAAGATGCAATTTATTTCATGCCTTCCAACTATACACTGACAGATTTATAATATGGCATTTACATTGTAAAGAAACTATGATTCTTCAAGAATCACTGCTCTGAACTGACTTTTGTTCATTTTACCTGAATTTCATCCAGATATTGAACAAGTTCATAGTTTTTTTTAGACAACTGTGATCGGTAGTCATTATCTTCTCCTCTTCTTGATAGAAGAGATTCTTTCTGAGAATCTATTTGTTTCTGGTAGTCAACAATATCCTGACGAAGTTGTTCATTCTGAAAATACCAATACAACATTGCTAAGGAACTATCCAGAATAACAAAATTACACCCTGTAACTAGTCCTCTCAGAATATAGCTTTAAAATCCCAAAATTTCACCACCCTTAAAGCCTCACCTTTTTTTTTAGACGTTTGCTCTCCAGAAAAGGACACAAGAAAGGAAATCAGAAATGAGAAAAGCAATACATAATTTAAAATAATACTTAAAAATTAAAGAAAAACTAAAGAAGTTAGAGAATGAAGTAGATTGTTTTGAATAAACAAAGAAAGAACAACAACAAAACAAAGAACATTTTGATTATGCTGAAAAGAATGCCAAGTAGGATAAATGATGTACAAATATTATTTGGCCCAGAAACCAAATAATCAGAGTTTATAAAATTTTGTGAGAAACAAAAATTTTAAAAGAATATAGGCTAGCTCTCTCTCTCTTCCACTTTTTCCCACCTTCAAATAAATTTTTTTATTTTATAAAAAAAAGAATGTGGGATAAAATAATAACAAAATTCAGTCACACATTGCATTGGTGAATTAGCAAAGACTATGTAACAAAAAGCTAGATTTACCCACACAGAGCTAAGAAATGCATATAGAATTTAATGGCATCACATTTTATTTTCTAATTCACTGAGACAAAACCATATTATAAAGTCAGCTAGTTTAAAACATTGGTTACTTACAAGATTCCCTTACCGGTTACAATATAGATTTATATAAACATTTTCAACAAGTATCTTTGTTGAACTACCACAACTACTAATATTTTTTTACCAACCTCTCTTCTTAATTTGCTGTTTTCATTTTCTGCTTCCTCATTTCGAAGAGCCAACTAAAACAGTCAAAATAAATAAATAAGATAAAATTCAGCAGCAATTCAATACAAATCCAGATTTTCAGCTTGTTGATCTAAATTCTAAATCCCCTCAATGTTGAAGGTTTAACTAAAAGTTTAAAAAACGAGGATTAGAAAACATAAAACGAGCTCACTTTAAAAGACTGAAAAACCACCCACAAAAATCCAAAGAATACAAAAACAGAAAATAGAATACACATTATTTTTCCCTTACGCCTTGACATAAAAATTAAATAAAATCCTTAATAAAATACTTAGTGAGTGCGATAGCAAAAAAATAGTATTTTCTTCTTCATATGTAAGTGATTTCATTTCTGTTTTGTTTCCCCAAACAAGCAAAATCACTCTAATCATTGTGATGGTTCACCTATTCACCAAAAACCATCCCTCTAACGACTTTTCACTATTCTGTTTTCTCCTTTACTCAAGTAGAAGACAGACTTATGACAATGTGCAACCATATTTAAAACTCTACAATAAAGAAGCAAATGCAATGTGTATCCTTGAGGGAACTTTAGACACTGAGGAGTGAGAGTAAGATCTACGAAGGATATTATTGGGCAAATAGAGGAAGTCTGATTTTGGACTAGATTAGATAATCATACTGAATCTGTCTTAAATTTTCTGAGCATAATTACATTGTGATTACAGACAATTTCTTTTTAGAAGAGATATACCAAAATATTTAAATCTGAAGTATCATGGTATCTCCAATTAACTCTCAAATGGTTCAACAAACGAAAAATGAGTGAGCAAGAGAGAAGTATATATATGTAAAGATACTGACAGGAAGATAAAGTAATGTGGCACAGTTTTAACAATGGGTGAATCTGTACGAGAGGAATATCAATGTTCACTTTTTCTTACAATCATTATGAAGGTATGACAATTTTCAGAATTAAAATTTTAAAGAAAACTTACAGTAAAAATCTAAATGCAATATAAACTTTAGAAGTTTGACCATTATTGACAATTAAGAGAGTCCGAATGTATTCTGAATTAGAGAATTTTAATGAGAGCAGCCAAAAACCTAATACCAAAGCATTTAATGTTATTGATGCTCTCTTCCCATGTCTTTTCAAGCATCACTCTTGATGGGGTTTCCTTTAAAGCACCTCTTCCTACTTCATTGTTTTACTAGGCATTTCCAGAGATCCACCCTAATCAACTGCCTAGAGCAGTGGTGGCAAACTGAAAACTCTAAGAGGTTCGCCATCATTGGCCTAGTGTCTCTTAAAAAGACAGATCCACAGGTATCCTTTCTGAGTATGCCCAAAGGTCCTCAAACTCAACGTGTATAAAAACTGAAATGATAATCTCAAACCTCCAAACTCTTCTGGTGTTCCTTCTTAGTAAATGGCAGAATCTGTCAATCGCATGGCCAACCCACAAAATTAGATGCACTCTTCATTCCTTCTTCTCCTTTGACATTCGCTCACCATATACAATTACATTTACTTCTCTTACGCATGTCTATGCCTCTTAATCCTGTCACTACTTTAATTAGGCCATCATTAGCACTTGCCTAAATTAACACAAATATCTCAAAACCAGGTTTGGCCCCATAATCCACACTCTACAAAGCAGAGTAAACTTTAAAAAGATGGGTCTGATCATGATAACCTTGTGTTCTTTGAATCCTTTTAGGAAAGGAATGAAACTCTTCAGGAACTAGCCCTTACTTATCTCTCGAGAGGATAAAGCAGATTAGAAGTGGGAAGACAGGACAGCACAGTGATTAAGAGAACATACTCTTGGGTGGCACTGTCCAGATTCAAATCCTGGCTTTACCACTTACCAGCTGTGTAACCCTGGGCAATTATTTATACTGCTGTGTCTCTTAATTTGTTTCATTGGTAGCATGGTAGAAATGACACCTACCTCACACGGTAAGTATCAAGTGAGGACAATGAATTAACACACACTTTAGTGCCTGGCACATAGTAAAGACTCTATGGAAGCTGCTTTATCTGTATGTATTTCAGCCAAAATGAGTAATTGCTCATCCTGAATACACCATAATTTCTCTTACCTCTAGGTCTTAGCAAATATTTTATCTTCTATTCAAAATGCTCATTCCTTAACGACTACATGCATTCTCATTCCTGTTGCCACACTATCTTAGGTCTCAGTTTTTAGACTGATCCCTGAATCTCAAGACTGATACAGGTATCCTTCTCCATAATAATCTTACATCCTTATGTTTCCTCAAGTACCATACTAACCCTATGTTATGCTTATAACTGATTGTGAATATCCTTGAGAACTAAAAAATAATTACTGTGCCCCTAGTAACTAGCAAAGTCTTTTATATGCAGTAAATATACAATAAAACTGACTGAGAAAAGCAAAGTAGGAATCACCCGAGCAACCCATGCCCACATTCAATCTCTTAGACGCTGGAAAGGTAACATAGATTATATATTCTAATTTTCCAAATCTACTATGCACAGGTTATATATTTCAACTTTCCAAATCTACATTAGGACAGTAAGAAAATCATTTGTTTATGAATGCCTATTAATTTCTTCATACCAAAATTCAAGACCAAAGTATCAATTTTATGTACGTATTCTAATGTCCTCAGAAAAATACCCATCCAAATATAAAGGATTAATCTCCAAGTTATATTCACTTGAAGGACTTAATCCACTTTATTTTAAAGATGTGATGACAAAATGAACAGTAATATAAAATCTTAGAGACAGGTGTACATCATTCCTCAACTATAATATACAGTATAAAATGGCTATCGTAACCAACAATATAAAAACAACAATCAGATGTTCCACAAGGACAGCTTAATTTGAACAGTTAAAATCCACTGAAGAAAATGTGCCTTACTTGTTCATTAACTTTCTTCTCTTTATCCAATTCCTTTTCTATGTCCTCTAGTTCTCTGTCTTTCTGTTCCAACTGCTTTTCAAGTTGGCGGATTTCATCACGTAAAAACCGTGTGTCCCTTCCACCTGCAGACTGCTGAGCCATCTTAAAGTGAGAAACCAAACACATAGATTAGTTTCAATTATACTGGGTGGTTTGACAGAATCAACAAGCAAATAATTTTATAGAGTTTAAATTTTCATTATGCTTCAGCACCATATGTTTAAAATCATATTAATTTAAGGACTATTTTTTAAAAATCTAATTTATGTAAGTTTTAGTTCACAGGCTGACAAATCTTTAGCTTTTCCTGAACCACTAGGAGCCATAAACAACTGACTGTTAATCACTCAGACTCTGTTATAGCCACTCAGACACAACTGTAATCCTGATTTCTTTACCTAGTCAGCTAAGATTTCATAATCATCACTTCATCCTACCAAGATTTCAACTGCCCTACCTTTTTACTCTATAGCAGCTGCCTGGCAAAAGATTTACAATCAATTCAACTTCATAAATCATTTATCACATAAATGTGTATAGAAAGTGGCTGAAATTTTCCCAGGAGCAGGGAATCAGCAGAAAATAAGAAATATCTCAACGAAGTTCAAAAAGAATCAGGACCAGAACTCAAATCTATCTGATTCTAGACCCCCAACGCTCCAGTCCATTCTCTATCACATTTCAAACTTCATCTGACATCCTTACAATTCAACCATACCATCTTCTACTTTTATTTTTATCAAATGATCTCATCTTCAATCTCACAGTTTCCAAGCATAAAACATAAAACTTTAGGTACATATTCATTCTTACTTCTTTCCCAATACAAAGGAAGACGCTTTTCTACTTTCGAAGTTTAACCCCTTTACATCACATTCCTTCTTACCTTATCAGGAATCTCAATGTATTTAGTTCCTTAACAATACATTCATATTTTAGTTCTTGGTTTTGTCAAAAAGGACTTTTACCATATCCTTCTGATCATTACTCCTCAACCATGGACCCCCTCCCTCCACCTCAATTATTAGTAATTCTTCTATGCACCTCTCTACATTTATCTCCATCAAGCTGTTAAGTGCTTTATTTTGTTTGCAATTGAAATACTTAATCCTTGGTACAATTCAAAGCACATAATAACCATGCAGTATACTAAACACAAAAGTATAAGCACAGTATCATCCTTGAGATTTTTTCAGACAATAACAAAAATTAAAAATAACTGAAGATAATAGATGGCAAAAAAAGCAAAAAAAAAATGACAAATACAAAAGGACATACCTCTAGTTCGTTTTCAAGTTTCATTACTTTCATCTTTAACTGATTTTCTATTTTTAAAAAAGGCAAATATTACAATTGGTTAGATCTGCCTCAAAAAATTACAATGAATTTTAATAAAACAGCAAAGTTAATTTCTTTAAGAATCTATCATGAGTCTAATATTATAGAAACTATTACATACCATATCCATGAACTAGACTCTAGAAATGTCTTCCAAAATAAACTGAATACGCACATTTTATTGACTACATTAAATCCAATTTTCTATTGCTTAATGAGTAAGTGGAATTTGTTAACATCACAGTAAACTTTTTTCAAGGCACTTACCAAATTTTGCTTGCTCTTCTCCTGCTTTTTCTACTTCTTCCAAAGCTAGCTCTACTTCTTGAGCTTTCATCTAAATATTAAAATAAGAAAGTTTTACTTATATACCTTTACAATGCAATGTGAGCATTAAAAATAAAGCTCCTTTTTCCTGCGATTCCAATCTTAACAGCGATGGTGTCACAAGGAAACATTCAGTAATTACTTATTGAATAAATGAATGATTGTCTTACTTAAGGCTATAATTTCTAGATTTGCAACAGCTTGAAACACTTTGATTCTTCTTTTTCCCTCAAATCTTATATTCAGAATTACTAGTACTTCTCTCTTCGTAATGTTTTTCATTACAGTATCTCTTTTTTCTATTCCAATTGTTAATATTCTAGTCCATAAATTCATGTTTCAAGTTCTCCACAATGTTATGGCTAATCAGCTCCAATTCTCTTTGATTTGTCTTATGTAATATACCCAGTTTTGCCTTCCTAAGGCATATTTTTGTAAATATGAATTATGGTTCAAAAACCTTTATTGGCTTCTCAGTTGTGGAGACCATAAAATAGACCTTTAGGGCCCTTGGTAGCCTATCTTGAACTACTTATTAAACATTTCTTTTTATCTACAACCTGCTATAAAATTTCTGCATTTGTTTATTCAAGTGCAAAGAATAAGTCCTAATATTCTTATTTCTAAAATTTATGATAACCCTAACCCTAGAAATTCTCTTACCATCTTACCACTCCCTTCCACTTAACCTAAAACTACTATTCAATCTTCCTTCCTTCTTTATGAAGACTTCCAACCCAGCTTAAATCACTTCCCCTTCCCCACCTTGGAATCCTTACTACAGCCATTGTTTGTGTTTTTCATTAGACTTAAGGATATGTCTCTTTGTGATTTTTAACATATCTATTGTATTTCCCTTACACATTTCTTTTAGGAATTTTACAGTAGAAACTGGCTGTTTTGCGCACTACAAACCCACACATGAAGTTTCCTCTTGAGTGGTAATCTAGGTATTACCAAGTAGATTATTTTACATAAAAACATATTCTTAAATTTCCTCTAAGTACCAAACTTGTTACTAAAATCTACACACACAAACCTTCATTAATGACTGAGTAATCCTAAAAAGATGTACCACATTTTCTTGATTTTCATCTTTTAGGTCATTTACTTCCACCTAAAGTAAACAAAAAAGCAATTATTTTATAATCTTTAAACAAAATGTAAGAACTTCTCCCATAGTATTTTTCAGTGATTTCAGGGGCAACTTCATTATAGTTGCAAATCTATACACATATAAATTATACTACCTTGGATAAGGAAATTAATAAGTTATCTGCCAATTCTTCCTGACGAGGCAGTTCATCTGGATCAACTTTGATTAGTTCTTTCCAGTTTATATTAGGTGGCATCTTGAATCCGTCTACTGTGCTCCTCCTCCTGTAATAAAACAGGTGGGTATCGGCATTCTGAAAGTCAACATACTGTGTTTAGAGTGTCATTATTGCTTTCTAGATGTTAGCGAAGCGCTATGGGTCCTTAGGCATAAGAGAGATAAAGGGACAAAACAGCCTCGGTCAAAATTACAGCATTCGGTAAAAACCATCAAACTGATCTGCTAAATAAGGCGACTTCTTGGCTAAAATTTACACCGGTTAAAATAAGCTTCTGCATCCGCGCGCAAACACCTGATGGTGCCAAGCACAGGGGCATCTGGATGGCAGGAAATGACCCCTGATTCTCAGAAAGAAGAACTTTTTAAAAATGTGCATAAATGACTGAAAGAAATGATGTTTTGCGGAGCAAACTAGGCAGGAGCAAGAAGGCGGAAGACTGTGGTCGGAGGCTAGAAGGGGAGGGGAGGCGAGGCCGCTGCACACGGGCCCTCGGGCTCCCGCACTGCGAGAGCAAAGACTCGAGACTCACGCTGACAAGGGCCCACCCACCCAGGCCAAACCGGGCAACAACAAGCGGCAGTCGCACATCGACCTTCGCCACCACGCCGCGCCTCGCCACCGTCCTCACTCCCTGGGGCACTTCCACGCCGCCTCTGCTTGCCGCCAAGTCGCGAGCAAGGAAAAGCGGCGGCGGCTGCTAGGCGACACCATCCCCACCTAGCTGAAGCCGGAACCGGGCCCCGGAAGCCCGGAGAATCTACATTTCACGACTATGCGTGGTGCTTTACGGTTACAATCCCTGCGGAGTTCTGGACTCAGAATTAAAAACGAGGAAAAGGCGTGCGGCCAGGACTCAAATTCCCAGAGTACAAGTCTGCTTTGCCGCCGTGCATGCTGGGAACTGCAGTCCCCGAAGAGAGGAGAGGAGGCGGGGCGCTCCCGGCGTGCAGTGCGGGAGGCTGCGACTGGGTGGGAAAAGCTGGGGCAGGGCTGAGCGGCGGGAGGAGCAGTGGCCGAGGCGCTCCTGTGCCGGTGGCTCGGACGGGGTAGACCATGCCTGTCGCTTCGGTGGTGTCGCTCGCCGGGCCGCCCTTCCTGAGGTCTTCCCGAGCAATCCGCTGGTGAAGCTGTTCCCAGGTGAGGTCGGGGTGTGGGTCAGGGGCTGCGGAAGAACTGAGGGGTGTCGTCGCGGCTTCTCCAAATCCCAGCGTGGGACCGAGGGCCTGGCCCCGGTCCGGGGAGGTGGGAGGACCTCACCTTCGCTTTAGACTTGTGCAAGGGGCGCCCGGGTAATGCCTTCCATAAACGGGGGAAAGTTTTAATCTCCATTGGCATCAGAGTCTGGCTTGTTATCTTGGCGAGGGGGGCTGCGCAGCCTAGATCATGGTTCAGGGGCGAGCGAAGAATCAAGAAGAACCGCTTCTCCGACCCCGCCACCCTAGCAGTGGCACCATTGCCTCCGCACATTGAAATGCCGGCAGGTTGAGGAGCCAGCGTAGACCGAAGCCTGTAGAAACAAGAGATGGAAGAGGGCCCATGGGACTCGGCAGTCCTGCTACTGTCCCCTCCTTGGTTACCGAGGGTGCGCTTCTGAGGACGCCTTCTCAGGTGTTAACCAGTCTACTCAAGCAAGTTTGGTTCCCCTGGCTGCTCTTAGCTATTCTGCACTGTGATACACCACTAAGTAACTTTCTTAAGATGATGTAGGTTTAAAATCTAAATGACATTCTCAACTATGTGGACCAGCGCCTCTCATCTTTTTCCAACTAGATTTTTTATTCTAATTGGCAGTAAATTTCCCTTTTGAAAATAACTTCTTTTTTAAACCACGTTTTTAGGTAAAACAGCTCAGTAGAAAACGAAAATGTACTGATTTTGTGACATGAATTCTAAAGACATCAGATTTGCAGGCAAGATTGTGTTTATTCCTTTTCTGAAAGATTATATGTCATAATGTTCATTATCTCATTTATTCTTCAGAACAACCCAGTAAAATGGGTGCTATTGTCTTCATTTTCTGTCTGTGAGAACTGACTGAGAGTGACAACACAGATGTTTCTGGCTGGAAGTCTGCTATACTCCCTTCTCAGACATTCTGGAAACCAGTAGCAGTGAAGTACTTGCTCTTCAGTCTTTCTGCTTTATTAAATGTTTTCAAATTCAGATTTTTTAACTTTTTGTTCAGGACTTTGAGTTAAATGTTTTTCATGATCAGTGTTTTTAATTCATAATTTATCAGAGAATGGTAAAGATGAAATTTAGTATTTCTTGAGCACATACGTCATCCACAATACTATTTTACTGCTGCATATTTCATATTAGGAGTTTGGTTTTTAAACTGCAGCATTTTGTTTTTCTTCTTGTTTTTTCATTTATTTTCTATTTACTTAGTTTTGTTTGTTTCAAACTTTTCTACCCCTACTTGCCTCACTTTCCTGTTCATACTTATATTCTTAGCAATCCAAGATGTTTGTCTAATGATGTTTTATTTTCATTTTTCAAAAATGAGAATAAATTTGGAGAAGTTAAGTAATTTTCTAATTACCAATGCAGTCCTGACTCAAAACAAAAACTTTAAATTGTGTTCCTTAACTCATCCTGACCATATTAGTGAGCCCAAGTATATGTTCTAGACACTGAGGATATAGCAGAAAATAAGTTATCCATGGTCTAGCTCTTTATGCTTTGTAATCAGTATCTGAATCAGGAAATTTAACTCAAGTCCTCGTTCAGTAACTCGTGATCTAATTTTGAGGAAAATAAAACGTTCCATTATTTGTTGTCAGATTTTGTGCATCAATTTTCTTTAAGAGAGAAATTTGTAACAAGTCTGTAAATATCCTTGTTACACTTGCCTGGACCTGCCTTATTTCTTACCTTTTTATGAACAATTTTATCTAAAATCACTTCATAGGATAGCCTCCCCTTTTATAATTACTACCTTTATTGTCTGTATGATTTTTTTCTTTTTGATGCTGAGGATGATTTTATATTCCTTAGATGATACTTCCTTTTTGCTGGCTTATCAGGAAAATGAAAGGTAGCTTAGTTTTCCAGTGTCTAAAGTAAAGCATGACCATAAGATATTTAGTATCTACTGTGTATAGTACAGGTTTTGTTTGGCATTGCTTTCAGGGAGAGAAATGAGTGTGCAACAAGCAGATACTTGTCTTTCTTCAACATGAAGAGACTAGAAAAATTAATGGGAGTCAAGGTGAATACAGACTTTGCAAACTGCTGGTCAAAAGTTTTACAAACTTTTTTTATGCTTCATTTTATTTTTTTCAATGTTCTTTATTTTTACTTGTACATAGTCACAATACATAACAATTACATTCATTGTGAGAAGTTGGTACATGTGTATAACACATTTTAATTCTTTTTAGGTCTTCTTCCCTACCCTTCCTTTCCCTCTCCCTCCATCTCTTGGTCTCCTTCCCATTTGCAAAAGATCTATCTCTCTGTTTCCTATCACAAACTTTAAAATAGTAAAATATGGTAGATTACTCTTACTGTAAAAGATGATCTAATCATATGAAAATCGGAAGGATATAATGAAAATTTCCCAGGAAATTGAACTGAAAGGACTTCCCAGGCTAAATACTTCCGAATTTGTGTGTTTTTTTCCCGTGGGTTTATCTTTTCCATGCTTATACTGTTAGATCATTATAAAAAATGATCACTCAATACATTTGTGTTTGAAGGAATTGTATTTTATGTCTCTGTAATATAGCTGATGAAGTAGGTACATTTGAATTTTGTGAAGTCCCATTTTTGTAAGCAAACATAAATCAGTCGTCCCTTCCAATTAGACTATATCCTTCATCTATGTAAGTAAAAGATGATAATTCAACTCTGAAAACTATTACAGTATCAGAAATTTTTAAAGCACCATGTCTACAATCATTAAGAAATATACAGTCATTAGTACCTTTGTTAGGGAGAGCCATGATCTGATAATTGTATGAACAAAGTGTCAGAAAGTCATGAAGCACTGGACAAGACTAGTTTCATGCAAAAAGCCACTGTCTTTTCAAGCCTCACCAATGGCTTCAGGCTTAATACAAATGTTATCAGGCAAAAATCTTCAATGTTTTGTCAACAAATTCAACAACAATATGATAATATTATTACTAGGTTGGGGATCTGAGGTTTTTTTAATGGGAAAGAGGTGTCTGGCCTGTATACAAAATGTAGTTTCTATCTATGCGGTGGTGGATGCCTGAGTTTTTTTTGTTTTTCTAAATTACAACTTACTATATGCACTTATAAGTACACATGTACGTATATGTATAAAAATACTATGTGCACTTATACATATCCGTATATGTATAAAAATATGATACAAGAGTATATTTTCATCTCAGTGTATTTAATACAGCAGGTGTTCTATTGATCATATCTTTTTGGGACCCTCATACCTTTTTGACCTGCTGAATCGTGGACTGGTTGGCAGACCTGTTTGCATGGCTGTCATTCTGGAGATTTCCTTTGTTGCTGTCTTTTTTTCTTTCTTTTTAATGTTTTTTGTTTTTTTGTTTTTAAGACAGTGTCTTGCTATTACAGTTGAGGCTGGCCTTCAACTCACTGTGAAGCCCAGACTGGCCTCAAACTCGTGGCTATCTTCCTGTCTCGGCTGCCCAAGTGCTGGGATTATAGGAGTATGCCACCATGCCCAGCTGTTGCTGTTTTATATTGGATCCTATTCCCCAATTTCTTTGTCTTTCTGCCTTTTAGTATAGTCTGTCATTTTACTAGAAACCCAAATGACTTAAAATATTTTTATTCTACTTTCCCACTTGGAATTTATGAATATAGAATTTTGAGCTGGAAATCACTATTCTCCAGAAAATTGAAAATTGAAGCATTACTCTCTGGATGTTTTCCCGTCACTATGTAGTGTTGGTGAAAAAAAAATAGTGTTTCAATTCCTAGATTTTTTGGAATCCTTTCATTGTTTCCATTGTTGTAAAATTTTATAACATCCTGTGCCTAGTTTGAGAAGAGAGCTGGGGGTTCTAAACATAAACTATCTAGACAGACTTTTAGTTGACCCTCTTTTTTTTTCCCAGTTACTGATGGTCGAACCTAGGTTCTTACTGATGCTAAGGAAGTGCTCTAGTGTTGAGCTACACCCCATCCCTTTTTGTTTTGTTTGTAATTTTATTTTGCGATAGGGTCCCACTTAGTAGCCCAGGCTGATCTCAAACTTGCAATGCTCCTGCCTCAGGGTTCCAAGTAGCTAGGATTATAGGCATGTACCTCTATGCTACCTAAGTCTAATTCTAATATGCTATCTTGTTTCTCATTTGTGTAACATATGTCAGATACCTTGTATCTTAATTACTCCAGAGGAAAAAACTTTAGGCTTCTGGCTTGGTGTAGAAGGGATGACTATTTAACTGTGTCTGTTAAGAGAGAGGTCTAAACTTTAACAAATCCATCTGCTCCTAGCCTTATTGTCTAAGACCTTTGGTACCAATTTTTGAGATTGCTCCTAGTGGGAATAGTAGGAGTCAAAATAATAAATAAAATGTCTGCTCTCCCCTCTCAGATTAGGATTCTCTTTCCTGGTCTCTTTTGAGTCCCTTATTAATCCTTTAAATTTTCCATCTTCCGAAATTTACCATATTCTCCTCTGTAATTGTCTTTATTCTTATGCATTTATGTCCTCTGTTATTGGAAAAACGTTGACTGTCATTTTAGTGTGGGACTGGACAAGAGCTGAGGCAAATACTTGTTCAATCTTTCATTCTTTAGGCAGGCACCATCAGATTTGGGGCTGTTTGTTTATTTTTATATTGGTAAGAATGTATAAGTCTGTATCCTTCCAAAATGATAATCATTTCCGGATTCAAGGTGAGTCTCTACATAATTTTTCTTTTAGTTGAGAATTGTATTCCTGAAGGGTACAGCTGATTTCTTGCCTGTAATTTTTTGGATGGGGTTTTATAGTTGCTTCCTTATGTCTAATACATTCCATGGTCTTCCTATCTAATTATAAAGAAACTTTCATTCTTTGTCATATAGATCTTTTTTATATACATCTTAATATAAATTTTACATTTGATTTTTAAATCTGTACCCACTTTACCTACAAGGGTAGGATTTTTTACTGCCAAATAGCATTTATATTCTTTCATATTCTTCCTCTTTGATCTGGCCATAACGCCACAGGTATATCTCAGAGCTCATATCTTCTGGCTCTGTAAAGTACATATTAGTTTTTCGTTGCTGTTGTAACAAATTATCATGAATTTAGTAGATTAATATAGGTCATATATATAGTATTTGTTTTCCCCAAAAGACTCTTTTAGACCATCCTGTAGCATGTCATACTGGTTATTTAGAGTTATATGTCTGCTTCCTAGGTAGCCTGACCTCTGACAGTTGATCAGCAGTTCACTATCTCTTTGGCTAAAGATACAGGTCCAAAGGTTAAGTGATATATTCAAGGACTGTAATAAGGGTATGAAAACACATTTGAAGGAACAATTAATTGACACAGTTAATTTTGCCTTAGGAATATGAAGAAGTGATTATCTAATGCTTCTTAGAAGTGGAGGTATTTAGGTTGAACTTCTGAGTATATTAACCTGCAGCATTTATTGTAATTATTCACTAAAATTGTACTTACTTGAAAAAATGTTTATTTCATTTTCCTTTTTTTTTTTTCCAGTTTTTGTCCATAAGTACTTGTAGAAAAGATGGCTGATATTAACCTCAAAGAAGTAACTTTAATAGTAGGTGTGGTTACTGCCTGCTACTGGAACAGCCTGTTCTGTGGTTTTGTTTTTGATGATGTTTCAGCGATACTAGATAATAAAGATCTGCATCCATCTACACCTTTAAAAACTTTATTTCAGAATGATTTCTGGGGAACTCCTATGTCTGAGGTAAGTAATTACTTATTATATGAAACACAACTTACTTGTAATAAATTGGGAGTTATTGGGAGAGAGTTAAAGATGTGATTATCTTTAAAGCAGTGCTTCTTTCCTTGGCTGGTATATTGGCTTGCTTTTTAACAAATAATATGTGTATGTAAAAAACAAATGTTTAGGGAGAGCAGTAGATGAAACATAAGTCTGTTTCTTGGTGATTTTTCTTTTTTCTGTTTTGTGAGTCAGTCAAAGATGACTGATATTTTTAACCATTTAAAAATATCATAACATCAATATAAATAGATAAGACATTATGGGTAAAAATATTAAGTTTTTGTATTGCCAGTTTCTCTGTAGAAGGGAAAAAAGTAGTTTATTAAAAATTTAAGGTGTCATGTCTCTTACCTACTAGTTATTTTGGTAATAGCTATTGAACAAAATCCAAAAATTTTGTTCATTTCTTGAGCCCCCTAGTAACTTCATTTCGAAGGTCAGTGTTAAACTGATTGTTTAGGATTAAAGTCTTGTCAACTTGGAATCATATATATTGGCTTCTAATGTTAGTCCTTTTATATATTAGCTTTCTGAAAATGGTGAGTGCCACCACCTGCAAGGCTGAGCTGAACAGGGTAGAGGAGAAGTGTGGGATGAAAGAAGAAATTCACACAGAATAGCTGGGACCAAGTGGAGCCATCAGCCTGAGGAGCAGAATGCTACTCCTGCAAAGCACAATCTTTATTTATAGGCTTCAGCAGAACACAGGGTTAAAAGAATGTGCTAAGCTATTTGAAACAAGAGAGGAGATTCACAAAGTAATCTGAAGGACACTGGAGCTTGTGGTGTTATCAAGAACTAGCAATACAGGGAGATGGATACAGAATAAACTTTTGACTTGGGACCTTGCCAGCCAGGCCTGTTATTTTGCAAACCCAATACAAGCAAGCTTTCTTTCCTTAGGACCTTGCCAACTAAGGCTACAGGCAAGGAGCCACGATCATTTCCTTAGAATGCTCCCTATCTAGCAGGTGAAGGTGAACTGGGGAAATGGGAGTTCAGCAGTCTTTCTGTGACGGTCCGACAGTGGGCACAGAGTTGTTGGCCCCCGACAGGTGAGAATATAGACTTCAGGTGATCAGTCATTTTTGTGGTGTATAAAAAGGCAGATTTTAAGTGAGTTATTACTAAAATATAACATATAATACACTAATGCTTTGTTTCTCAGTCATCATTTGTGACCTCTTCATTATCCAGATTTGGAAGCTTCCCGAGGATAGGCATAAGCTCTTTCATTTATCTAGTGATATGTACATAACAAATATTTTTTTCTTATTAAATAAATGACTTTATTTTTTCCTTCAGCCTTCCTTACTTCACCTGATTCTAGCCTTTAGAAAAAAAATTTTTTTGGATAATGAGAAAATGTAGCCCTATTGCCATATATCATATGTTATTCCTAGGCCAACTTTTTCTCTTTCATGCTGTTCTTTTGTTCTCCAGAGACCTGTGGCAGTACATGTCCATTCCCCTAACCTGTGCTGGTATCTGTTGTGATTTCAGTCAGCACTGAGATTCTGAAGTGGCAATTTAGCAGACCAGATAAAAGACCTCATACAAGGTAGCATAGCATGGTGTCAGTGCTCCAATTTGTGATTTTGTTCACAGTTTTGTAGGTTGAAAATTTTATTTTGTTCAGAACACCCAAAGCAGACAACGAAAAAGAGTCATTAACACACTTACAGGATGAATGAACAAACTAGAGAATAACAATAGGCAAATGTGAGATTGGGGAAAAATTATAAATCACATTTACTTGTCATGAAGTTTATAGTAAGCCTGGAATTAGCACAAAGATGGTTGTTGTCATCAAGTAATGATATCCTAGAATCCTGTGTGTGTGTGTGTCTGTGTCTGTGTGTGTGTTGAGTCTGTGTGCGAGTGTATTTCTTAATGTGGATTTTTGTGTCAGTGTGCATTTTAGAGGGACATTTTGGCCTTAGGACATTCTTCTGAGGTGTATGAATACTGCTATATTAGCAGTCTTTGTACTTTGGTGGGCCTCTCAGTGTTCAGATTATCTCTGTCATAGGTTCATTCTGTAGATATGGAATATGTTTATTGATAGTTCAGTGGACCACAACCCTGGCTGCATAGGAGAATCTGCCCAAGGCATTTTAAAATTCATTATTAAGGCTCTATGCTAACCTGTTACATAACCTCATTCCTCAGACTGGGATGTGAACATCAGTGTTTCATGTCTTGTTTTGCTAGTGTATGTGTGGGGATTTTGTTGTTATTTTTGTAGGGTTATTTAGGGGGTGAAGTAGTTTGTTTTTTTAAGTCTTCCAGGTTATTCAGAGGTATAGCCATGGCTATGGCTTTCTGGTATTTGGCCTATAAAGAATCTTGTATTAAGAGACATTCTGCAAAAGTTTTTTGCCATCCTTTTTATTGAGGGAGATGGAACTTTTATTCATTCATTATGTTTATGCTTATTTCTGTTGCCAACTAATATCATGAGTAATGACATTTTTCGTAAATATGTCTGTATAATAATGATCTGAATTATTTTGTTCATAATTAACCTAGCTTTTTTACTGTATTTTTACAGAATATATCATATATAATAAGCCGATGATTGTTACAATGGAGTTTTAAAAACAGTCCTCATGAATTATGAAGATAGTTATGTTTATAATTAATCTATCTTTATTGGTCTTACCTGTGGTATGCATACATCAATAGAACTAACCAAGCAATTGTATATACTGCAATTTAATACATACTTCCTTCTGCTTTGTGATTTCATCCTTTCACCTGACAGACATGTCCCAGTGGAGTTACAGTAACATTTCAGGCATTCAAAGAGTTTCTACCATCATTTTCTGTATTCTGGTACAAATTATGTCAGTTCAGTCAAGTGCCTTAAGAATAATTTTGTATACCTGAGATGAAATTTGAAGTGTGTGCTGGGATTAGCCAAGCAGAAAAGAACATTCTAAAGATATGGTACATTATTTATGTAGTCAATAACAACAGAGATACTGAAATCTTCCTCATTTCAAAATGGGGACTGTTTGTTCCTTGTATTTCCTGGTATTTTCCAATAAGGAAAAACAGGCCTATACCTATGTGCCAGACAGTGAGAGCAGAATGTGGTCAGAGGTAGAAGAGCAAAGAATTGGAGTGTGGATTATTTTATATAAAACTACAAATAAACCCAACTAGGGTGATATTTTATGTATATTTTAAACTATGTATTTTGTTCTTAAATCTATTTTGCTTTTGCTTTTGGGTAAAATGTATTTGTGGTTAAGTGTGACTTCAAAGTTATAAACAAATTCAGTACTTAACGTAAAATTTGGTTTATTGTCAAAAGAGAATCCTACAACAAAAAGGTTCTATTTTTCTATTTTGAAAAAGTTTTTACATCTATATTGCTCTCTTTGGTATTTAGAGATTTTTATTTTAATATATACATGTTTCTACATTATGGAGGCATTTTTCATAAACAGCTAGAGAGTACCTTTTTAAATTGTCACTATTTGCACAAAACTGGTGAGCATTCTGTTCTTAATTTCCTTGTGAAGGTCTAACCAACAGTTATATAAACTTTGGCATTGGTAATAGATAGGGAGGCTGGCTTTGGAGAAATCCTATGTCCAATTTGACCAATGCCACCATTTTTCTACCTTTTTATAAAAGTCTGAATATTTAAAAAGAATGTCAGATGTTCTTCCTCTAATGTTAATCATCTGACTGTCACATATGGGAGGAAATTCTCTTGGTTTTGTAATGAGAAAACAAAAACATTATAAGCCTACACATTATAATGCTGTCTTTTATGTTTATGTTGCTTTGGGGCATTTCATTACTTTATTGTCATTTCACAGCCAAATGGAAATATTTTTATAGTAAAAACAGTCACTAGTTTTTGTACCCTGAAGGACCAAATTACTTTAAATAATCAATGGTTTTTCTTCCTTTTAGGAGAGAAGCCACAAGTCCTACCGACCCTTAACAGTACTGACATTTCGCTTAAATTATCTGTTTAGTGAACTAAAACCAATGTCTTATCATCTCCTAAATATGATTTTTCATGCTGTGGTTAGTGTGATATTTCTTAAAGTCTGCAAACTTTTTCTGGACAACAAGAGTGGTGTGATTGCTGCTCTTCTTTTTGCAGTGCACCCAATACATACAGAAGCAGTAAGTAAAACAGTACATGTATTTTTTTTTATTTATTTTTTTAAAAGCCTATAGTAGCTACGATACATATTTTTAAGAAAAAAATTTAACCATGACTTTAATCCAAATATTGGGAACACTTAAACTAGTACAATGTCTTAACTCCTTTATGCACAAAGTCTCACTACTGCATAAAATTTTTAAACTAGTTTTTGAAATACAGCTTTCAAGAGTATAAGGTATATATACACTCCTAATTTTAGTAGTATACAATATAAATAAATTCGGTTCTTTTCTTTGGTAATAGTTTTGTTGTTGTTTGGTACTACCAGTTGAACCCAGGACCTTCTATATAATATGTAAGCACTCTACTTCTGAGCAGTATCACTACTCCTATTTTTTAAATCTTATTTTGAGTCAGAGTCTTACTAAGTTGCCTAGGCTGGCCTTGAACTCCTGCCTCACCCCCCAAGAGCTGAGGTGACAGGTGTGTATCCCATGCCCAGCTTGCTAATTATTTTCTGTCAACACAGATTTTAAATATTTGTTAGCCTGTCAGTGTTTATGTTTCAAAGGATAGACAATAATAAGGAAGATATAAGTAAAGGATGAAAGTACATCAAAATATTTGGAGACACAGATTTAACAAATGATGGTATTCTGCTACAAGTTTTAAAATTGTATATTGCCACATGTTTTAAAATTGTGAACTATGTTCTATTGTCAATATGTCTATCAGTCAATTCCTACAAAGACACACACAAACTACAACTTTATTTATCTTGGTAACTTCAAACCCCTAAGCTGCCTCCTAGCAGAGCTAAGAGTATTTTGTTCAACTGCTTTGTTACAAACTTTCTTTCATAAGCAAAGAGATGTTTTTGTGTTTTGGAGGAAATATTGTGCATCTCTGCAGTAGCTGTCCTGGACCAGGTGATGTCTAGCTGGACAATTTTTCCAAACATTTCCAAAAATAGTAGGTTGTTTTAAATTTTACATTGAATTCAGAATACTTTAAAAGGACAGCTTTGGGAGTTTATTTAAATTTTTAAAATTTAAGGGAACTATTTAAAGTTTATTGTCTTTTTTTAGTCTGCAGATTAATTATGAGATATAATTTACTGAATTTATGATACCTTTGTATTTCAAAATACTCATTTTAAGAAAATTTGTAAATTTTTTTAGCATTTTTCTTGTTTTTAAGAACTCTTCTAAATAAAGTACTGTAATTATGGAAAATGTTGTTTGGATCTGGTAAAGAATATGCAAAATCTCTACTACTTTTGCAACTTCCTGTGAATCTGTAATTATTTCAGAGTAAGAGTCCCTGATAAATTCCCATTTATAGAAGATATATAAATGCACCACTTGGGGGCGCTCAAAGAATGTTAAAGAAATAAGCTCTTGAAATGTTACAGACTTTATGGTTAGAGTACAGTTACTATTATACGTAGTTTTGAGATATTCTTCGTTAATATGAACTTCCCTCTTTCTCTTTCTAGGTAACAGGTGTTGTAGGAAGAGCAGAACTTTTGTCATCTATCTTTTTTCTAGCTGCATTTTTGTCATATACAAAGTCAAAAGGACCAGATAATTCCATAGGTAAATTTCTTTTTTTTTCTTTTTTTTTTCCATGTGGTTTTTTTGGTTGTTTTTTTTTTTTCCACAGGTAAATTTCTAACACTGGATTTTTTTCCCTATAACTATATATAAAAACTTGATCAAAAAAGTTTTCTTTATTCCAACTGCTTCTTATAAAACATTATGTGCCACGTTTAGGGTTTAACTTCATGTAGTTCTATCTGCTGCTATTTGAAGGAAAATACTATAGGTACCAGTGCTTCAGTTGTTTTTCAATAAATAATACCTAGGAGGCTGTGATATTGTTTAGGCAGTGTTAAAAGCCTGATAGACTTTAACTTTTATTGGGTATTGATTATATATCAGCTATTTATTGAGCCCTTACCACGCAGCCTAATCTGGAATGTGCTTTTTATTCAATAAGTCATGCTTGACATTATTAGAAAACAAGTTACATCAGTAAAAATGAGTTTTTTAGAGTGTAGGAACAGCAGACGTGAAAACAGCTTTATATAGTAGTTTTAACCTTTATTTGGCTAATCTTAAAGTTTAACTCTGAATTATTTCCAGAGTTCTTGAGGGGGTTTTCTCACTAGGGTCTCAAAGTACTGGTGATATGAAGTCTACTTTTGTATATTTGGAAACTGAGGTTCAAGAAATAAGTGATTTAGCCAGATAGCTTATTTTCTTTTAGATTTTTAATGGGAATAAATTTGCCCCTTGTTGCTTGCTATGCATAGTACCTTAAGAGAGTTTGAGTGGCAGCATAGCATTATAGTTAAAGCCTGGACTTGAGAGTCTGCTTTCAAATTCCATTTCCACCATTTATTTTCTATCTTTATATTCTAACTTTGAGAAATTACTTGAACATCTCTGCATATTTCTTTATCTATAAAATGGGGATAATAAAACCTCTACCTGTGCAGTCCATCGTGCAGTAAAAGGTAGTTCAGGAACTAATATGGAATCCCAAACCAACATCCTCTTTAAGTACTCCACGGTGCAAAGCATGGATGATAAAATTAAAAAATACTGGATCTATAAGACCATGATTAGGCTCTTACCATAAGAATCTAGGACAGAAGTTTAAAATATTTCTCACTTTTGAATTCTAATTTATATGCAGTCCCTCATGACACCAATACAAACACACATATTTAAGATAACCTACTCTTTTTAATACAATATTGTGAAAACCATCTTCCCCTCTCATTTAATCTTTTTCAAAGGTTAATTTTTAGAAAAGGGGTCAACAGGTCATGCGAGTTCACCATCTGACCAAAACAGAAACAATCATGTTGTTTTCTATGCCTTTAATCTTCATTTCTCATAATAACTTACTTCTAACCTCAAAATATATGTGAGATTTTTCTTTTGTTTATTATTTCTTCTCATAAAGTAACCTTCATTAGGGTACTTAACTTTTCATCTCAATTTTTAATCTCTATGTCCTACAGTGGTTTCTAGTATGCCATAGGTATTCAGTGTAAATTTGTTGAAGAAATGAACCAGTGAATACATTTATTTTAAATTCTAATTGAAAAGATGCTGACACCTGCTTTGGACCTTTTTGTTCTTTGAACGCTGCCAATACTTGTTTTACTCTTGGAGCCACAGTATTCATCATCATCTTTACATTACCCATGATATCTAGTATACATTTTCCTTTGTAAAGGTTTTCAATTTGTCACTAATTATTTTAGGTTTTTGCTAAAATATTGCATCACATTATCTGTGGTATCATTCCTCTTTCATAATCCTTTTTATTTACATCTTTCTTTTTTTCCTCTATAACACTTCTGCATTGTCAGCGTATCATTATTTATTTGTCATCTCTCACCCCACACCCTTGAAATGTAGTGGGTACTTAAATAAAAGTATCATTAACTTATTTAGCAAGTGGACAAGGTCACATAAGGTAACTTTTGCCCCAGAGATCTGTTAAAGTGCATATTTATATGGTAATATACTCACTAGTCCTTGAAAAACTAAATGACTACTTTTTTTGAAGTTTTCTTCTCTTTCCTTTTTTATTGTGTGTAATATTTTTAAAAAGAACGTGTATTGGTACATTGTATACATAACGATCACATTCATCATAGTTATTTTGTACCTGTACATGATTGTCTTGGTTTTCCCCCTCTTCCCCACCCCTCCCTTCCATTCCCCTACCCTTCCCTATTTGCAGCAGGTTTATTTACATTTTTCCATTTTTTCCTTTTCTTCTTTCTTTCCTTTAAATGACTACTTTTAATAAGTCTTGCTATTATTAGTGCTACTAGTTGGTGAGATTGAATCAAACATTATACAAGGCAACTGTTTGCTATCTTCCTTTCACTAGAAGGACAAAGTAGTGAAATCTCGTAAGTTTCATAGTAGGATAACGATGCTAAAGTAATTGTCTCTTAATCATGTGTGACTAAAAAACTTCCAGATTCTTTTTTCATATTAAAAAAAATGTGTGTAATTACATTTGTCATATTAGTCCAGAGTGATTTGGGGGTTTAATAAAATAATGCATGCTAAATAATACATGTGCTATATATATTTTTTGAGAGGAAGAAGGTGCCAGGCATTACTCTGGCAGTGTTCTACACCACTAGCCCTTGTTTAATTTTATTTTGAGACAGTCTGGCTAAGTTGTTCAGGCTGGGCTTGAGACCAATTTTTCCCAATAATTTTTAGTATATACATATTCTGTCATACTGTTCTATATCATTCATCAAGATTTTTTACACTGTTACTCCTTTATTTATATATTCCCCATTACCAGTTTTTCTATGACCTGTATGTCCTGTAAGATCAAACTTTAGATTCACACTGTTTTGTGAAGAACTATCTAATGATTTATTTCCTCTATTAATTTTTTGTTGAATCTTGCACTGTTATTCAGCCCTTATTGCTACATTGATATTGGTGGTATGGCCTAATTAGAATATGAGTTTTTTTCAAGGATGGAATAGTATACTTAGACTCTTCAATAGATTTTTGGGTTGAGTTTTTTGATTTGGTTTGGTTGTTGTTTATGCTTTTCCTTTCAGTTATTTTACTCTGTAGAGTACTTTACTTTTTTTGTTTTTGTAGAGTTTTTTAAAATTGGAAACGGTTCCAAAAATGGATGAGTTTCTGGATTAAATCTAAATATTTAGTTTAGGTAATGTTCTTAATGAATAAAAACTGAACTTATATGATCATACTACCAGTTTTTAAACTGGAAAGTAATTAGATGTCATGTTTTCTAATAAATCTGAAGCTCAGAAAAGTTATGGAACTCAAAAGACAGATACAAATTTACTGTCATGGTTCATTATTCCTTAATCAAATTATTACAAAATAGACATTGACTTTACGTTGATGAACTAAGTTTTCCATTTAAATATAACCTGTGAGTACTCTGTTGCATGATATTATAAAATTGTTTTCTGTAGTTTAATTTTTTTTCTCTATTCTTAAATTGTAGTATGGATTCCAATTGCATTAACAGTGTTTTTAGTGGCTGTTGCGACATTGTGTAAAGAACAAGGCATAACAGTTGTGGGAATATGTTGTGTATATGAAGTATTTGTCGCCCAGGGGGTAAGGAAAAATATAAAGTTTCTTGTTGCTCTAGTTGTATCAGATTTTTTTTTTTTTTGGTAGGAAATGAAGTTTTATTGGTCAATATCTGAGAAGTGGGAACTGTCCTAACCATTTTATGATCTTGATATATAGACACAATGACAAGACATAATTTTAGATCCTAATATTGATACATTCATAAAAACTTTCCATTTGGAATATTACTATTTCTTTAGTGACTTAATGTTATACTATACTTTTAGTCTTTCTCAGCTGAGTATTTACAAATTTTAATATCCTTATTTTTTATATGTGTGAATTATATCTGCTTACCAATAATGATACCAAGGCTTTGTAAGAAACAAGCACTAACCTCTGAAAATGAGTTACTTAACATTTTATAACACATTTAGTTTTTTATGGACTGCTTTTTAAGTTTCAATAATGAAATCATCAGGTGCTTTAGAAAATCACACATTAATACTGTTGTGGTATAATTCATTATTGGATAAGATTGAGTTTTTTATTCTTTTTCAATTCCATAAATTGTTTTACATTGATTTTCTAATTATATTCAATTTGAACCTAATCTTGCATTCAGAAATTACTGCATTATTGAAAACATTATATTGTGATTTGTTATTTCAACTTTTTTTTCTTTTTTAGTATACTTTGCCATTATTATGTACTACTGCTGGACAGTTTCTCCGTGGAAAGAGTAGTATTCCATTTTCTCTGCTGCAGACACTAATAAAACTCATTGTCTTGATGTTCAGTACATTACTGCTTGTGGTAATTAGAGTCCAGGTTATTCAGTCCCAACTTCCAGTATTTACAAGGTATGAATTCTGGTTCTTTTTTGTTTCTTCCATTTTTCTCTTTTTTACTTTTAAGTGATCATGTTTCACAAGTGCTTTGCACATTTAATTTTTTCAAAAGTTTTTTTGAGGTACAATAAACATTTAAAAAACTGTGTGTGGTATATCAAATATACAAATTGGTGAGTTATGGCATACGTGCACATCTATGGTAAAATATAAAGATGGTTAAGTGTTAGTGTTAAGTCTTTTTATCCTTAGTGGTTTTTGTCTTTATCAATTATTGAGAGACGAATTTTGAAGTTTCTCTCAAAAACTGTGGATTGGTCTATTTCATGTAGAAATTCTATCAGTTTCTGTTTTCATGTGTTTTTGAAGCTGTTATTAAGTGCATTAATGTTTACAGTTGATGTATCATCTTGAGTTGATCCCTTTATTATTGTTAAATAATCTTTTTATCCATAATAATAATCCTTATTTAGAACTTCATATATATACTGTGATTATTGATACACTTAATATAAATGTACCATTTTACAAATTATTTTTCAGAGTTTTCTTGTATAAGACATTCCTTTTATGTATGTTATGTATAAGACATAAGTATATGTTAGTAACATTATTTATTATGTATCGCTGCCTTTATGTTTAAAGATTTCAATAGGTTGCATATAAATGGCCTGCCTTTTTTGTTTGGCCAGATGATCTGACTTTAAATGAGGTGCTTTATCCTTTTATATTTAATATTAAATATTAAATAACATTGGCAAATATTCTCAAAAGCATCCATGCAACACATACTATAATGAATCTTGAGTAACTTTTTGTTGTGACTTAATTAGAAGGTCATAACTTAATGAAAGCATTTCTGCACAGTCACAATATTGTATTATGTGTGTCTGAATTATTCTGATAATCAGCAGAGAGAGATGACCTTTAAACAGTTCTTTATAAATATCTCTTCTTTCACCTAGACATTTCATAAAATTTCAGACAGCTTAAATTTTAGCAAGATTAGGAGGTACCCATAAAATCTTCCGTCTTTTGTTAAACAAGATTACACGTAAAATATTTCTTTTACTATTATTTTTTATTCAGATATATACTCTTAGGTTATAGAATAAATTTGTGTTTAAAAGTGTTTTCTTTGCCAGGCGTGGTGGTCACACCTATAATCCCAGCATTTAGAGGCTGAGGCAGGTGGATTGCCATGAGTTTGAGGCCAGCCTGGGCTACATAGTGAGACCCTCTCTCAAGAAAGAAAAAGTTTTCATTTAAATGACTTTATTTTCATTTTTTATGCAGGTTTGATAACCCAGCTGCTGTAAGTCCAACTCCTACAAGGCAGCTAACATTTAACTACCTCCTTCCTGTGAATGCATGGCTTCTGTTAAATCCTTCAGAGCTCTGCTGTGATTGGACCATGGGAACAATACCACTGATAGAGTCATTTCTGGATATTCGAAATCTTGCCACTTGTGCTTTCTTTTGCTTCCTGGGGGCTTTGGGAATATTCAGTCTCCGGTACCCTGGTGATTCCTCCAAGACTGTATTAATGGTAAGAAATTTTCTTAACCTTTCAAACAAAGTTACATTCAGTTGATTAAGAGACTACCTTTAATTCATCAAGACCATCTTAGAAGCTAATACCTTTTTTTGTTCAGCATCTTCCCAATCCTTGAATTTACTTTAGGTTATCCTAAAATCATACATCAGAATGTGATTTGCAGGCCTATATTGATATACATATTCAGCATATCTTATGTTTCTTAGCTTTATTTAACTAGATTTTGCACATCTAAAGAAACTTATTATATTGTATACTTACTTGTTTTCCTTTCATGCAGAAAGGTTCCAAATGCAGTATGCAGCTGAAAACGTGCACATAGCAATTAAGTCTCATTAGCAAGGTTTTCATTATTTTCTGAAGTAGATCTTACTGTGTTCAGAAAAGGCTGATCATTTAAAAAGTCTTCCTGTTGTCTTTTTAATTTTCTTATTTGACCCTAACTTCTTACAAGAGTTATGTTTCTTTTAACAAGAGTAGTAACCTGTAACATTTTTTCTAGCACTTACTATATGTTAGCAAGCATGTACTTTACAAGTATTTTTTTTTTGGTTAGTCAATTCATTTATTCAGTAGAAATTTATGATTGTAGCCTACATACTAGGCAGCATTTTTGACACAGAGGATCTGACAATAAAAAGAAATACCAGGGCCCATTTCCAGAAAGCCTGAGTTATAGAGAAATTAGTAGCCAATGGCTAAGATACAGAGAAGATTGAAAGAATACATTTAGAGTTTGGGGAAAGGTGATATTTACTCTTTGGACATGTTGAGTTTGAGGTTTCTTTGAAGCATTGTAGTAGAGATTTTGAATAGCACTTCATGCCTAGAATTCAGGAGTGATGTCTAAGCTGCACATAAAATTTCATTCATTAACATAAAGGTAGTACTTGAAACCAGGATGGAGATAATGATAGCATAAGGAGAGATGAAAAGAACAGCTTTTCTCAAAAAGGTTGCAAGAGCAGCTCTCCTCCAGGTTTTCTTGAAACCAGGATGTAGATAATGATGGCATACAGAGAGGTTATAAGAGCAACTTTTCTCAAACAGGGTATTGTCATTTCTCTCAAAGATGGTTTGCTACCTAAGTACCACTCTAATTACAGAGGACAAAAGTTAATTCATACTTATTATAGAGGCCCTAGAGTATTTAATCTTAATCCTCCCCTCAAAAATAGTTAAGATTGCTGAATAGAGTGAAAAGAAAAGCCTGCAACTTTATTTTTAAAAACTCCCATATTTAGATTTTGAATAGAGAAGAATGAACCTAAATAGGAGGCATATCAAATAGAAAGGTAGAAAAATGTTTTAGGAAACAGAGTAGCTAATACTAATTGATACTGTTAAGTAGAAAAGTAAAATCTAGTTGAAAAATGCTATTATTGAATTTGACCTTTTATAGTCTATTAGTTACTTAAGTATTAGAAAGTGTTGATTGTTCGATATTGAGAAGCATTTTCATTTGAATGTTCAGCTGTCTTTGAAGCAAATGATTCACTAATGGATGGGATTGCAAAAACATCAAGTTGAAATATTGATTGACTAAGTGAGTTTAAGACTAGCTACTTGTTACTGTGGCTATGAAAGTCTTTTCCTATGATTTTAGGAACTTGTTTTATACCTAAGGGACATAATGAATGGAGAATTTAGCTTAAAGATGAAGATTTTTAAGGTTAGAGAGGCAAGAGAATGTTTAAATTTAGGTACAAAGAATGAAGTTGATTATAAAATGGTTGAATAAATGAGAATGGAGTGCTCGCTTCGGCAGCACATAGAATAATAAACGAGAATGGTAATTGATATTGAGGTTTATAAGGAGCTGGGGAATACTGCGCACAGGTTTGACCTTAGAAGGAGAAAACTCTTATGTGTCAGGAAAACAGCAAGGACCATGAACGTGGATGTCCATAGGTTTAGCAGCAAGGAATTGAAGAAATTCTTATTTGATAGCTTCATCTTCCTCCAAATTAGGTAGTATGGTCACCTCCTAAAAATGACGTGGGTCAGAAGTTTAAGAACAGTCGAGATTGAAAACTATCTAAAAGAGTAGAATCAAACCTATGAGAAAACTGAATACCTTGAGCAATCTTAAAGATTGATTTGAAGTTTTCGATCATGAATTTATGAGAATATTTATCTACTGTAGTTAGCTTTGGGACTTTCTAACAATGCACTGTTCAAATAAATTAGATAAATGGTAGAATACAACCAAAGCAAAAAGAAAGGTTGAAAAAGGAGAGATGGGACAATTACATGTTGGCAAATAAAATAATGGTTTATATGGTATATACCTTATAAAAAAGACCATAATGCTGAAGAAATGATCATTGAATATAATTCTGCTTTAAGTATATTCTAAAATGTTTTCTCTTTTTTTGGTGTTGGGGATTAGATCCAGGGCTTCACACTTAGCTACATCTCCAACCATTTTTATTTTTTATTTGGAGACAAGATCTTGCTAAGTTGCCCAGGTGGAACATGAACTTGCAGTCCTCTCACCTCAGCCTCCCAGACTCCTGGGATTATAGGCAAGAACCGCTATGCCTGCCTTAAACAGGCTGGGGTTTTCTTGGTTTTTCTTTAATAGTGGTGTTTTCTGAGGATCTCTGCAAGGGATGATTAGAATAAAGGAATGTCTTCCAAGGATGGATACTATATTAAATAAGGTGTCAGGTATACCTCAACAACATAATGTAAGTAGTTGTTAACCCCCATTTTATTTATAAAGAGTTTCCAGGTGATCGACTAGTTTATTATACAGGAAATAAATGACAGAGTCATCTCGTTCTCTGCTTTTGTTCCAACACTTTCTTTCAAAGACAGTTTGTATTGTTGGAAGAAAGATGTAAAAAGTTAATCGTAATTAACTAAATTGGCGTACATTAGTAAAGAGCATTCATTGTGACCTCTAAGTAAGTTGGTCAATAGAGACATTTCTTATCTCAGAAACTTTATGTAAATTTCCTGAGAGATTGTTTCTCTTCTTTGGTATAGCTCGTGCATCAGCCTGCGATGCATCTTGGCTATTGTGAATAATGCTGCAGTAAACATGGAAGTGTGGCTATCTCTTTAACACATCGATTTTGTTTCCTTTGGCTATGTACCCATTAGAGGCGTTGCTGGATCATTTGATGGTTCTATTTTTAGTTTGTGAGGAACTTCCATACTGCTTTCCACAATAGCCTCACTAAGTTATATTCCCATCACCTGTGGACAGGGCTTTCTTCTTACCATATGGTTTCCAACACTTGTTTTCTTGATAATGGCCATTCTGATTTTAATGAGGTGAGATTTCATTGGGGTTTTCATTTGTATTTCTGATAGCTATTTTGAGCATTTTTTTCATATATCTTTTAGCCATTTGTATGTCTTTAGAGAAATACTCATATCTTTTGTCCATATTTTAATTTTTTTTTTTTTTACTGTTGAGTGTACTATTTTAGTTACATTTCCAATTTTTATTCATTTTTATTTATCTGGACAAACCTTATTATTCAGTTTTTTTAAAGTTGTATTTACCTTCAGTAATCAGTTTTTATATTTTACTCCAAGACATATTCCTCACAGAAAAGCAACGAAAGATAACTAATTAAGCTGTTTAGATTTAAATTGCTGTAAAAGGTTCAGATTTTTAGAAATGATTCTTAAACATACCAAGGAATCTTGCTTTCAAAGAAAATCCATAGATATCCTTCAATCATAAATTCTGGAATTCAAGAACGCGTCCATGTCATCTTGCTTACTCAAATCCTGGTGTTTTTTACCATCCCTAAATTGCTGTCTTTATGTTTAGATTAATATTTTTATAGTATTTTAAATGGTCCACAGATGCATTTATCCAAATTAAATTATGAAATTTCAGATTTGAGTGTCGAGAATCCATGCATTTTTTTAAATTCAATAAACTATCTTCTTTTCCTTTCCAGGCACTTTGTTTAATAGCATTACCATTTATTCCTGCATCAAATCTTTTTTTCCCTGTTGGATTCGTTGTTGCTGAGCGAGTGCTATATGTTCCTAGCATGGGATTCTGTATTTTGGTAGCCCATGGATGGCAGAAAATTTCAAATAAAAGGTGAATTAAAATGTTAGTTCATTTAATTCTTACTAAATGTAGAACTGTGGTATATAAAATTATTTTCAGTGTATATTTCAGTTTTATAAGTTATACTTGCATATCTTTTGGTTTTTCCTCTTGATAGTCTACTCATTTGTGTATAATTCAAATTATGAAAGCTCTACAGAACCTACACATTCTGTGTTTTTTCCTGTATTTCTGTAACTTTATTTTATAGCCTGAGGCAGAACAAACTTTAAGTCAGACCCCAATGAAAACGAGGATGTTCTCAAGACTAAAGTCACAAATGAACATTTCCCCATTCGTTTGTACTGAACTAAGATATAGTCATCCTACTTCAGTGAGTCATATTGTGTTCTTGATGTATGTAAAATGCATATAGTAAGCAATTGATAATTTCTTGTTCTCACTATCTTCATCATTATATTGGTGTTGTTACTTTGACAGTTAAGAAACAGTATGCTTAGAAAATGTCATTCTGATAATTATTATCTCATTGTATAGAAATGCTGTGTCTCTAAAATTGTCAAGTTAAACAAATTGTTAATGGTTAAATAATAGTAACACAGTAATATTAAACTTAGTTTTGCAACTTGAAAAAGAAATGGTCACTGTTTTCACTTTCTCATTTTCCAGTCACCCATCAACCCACAGAATTCTGACTTCTCTTATTTCACTGTACTAGCAAATTGTCTGCTAGTAGCTGTATCTAATCAACACTTGTTGTTTCTCTAGTTTCTATAAAAAGTGTTTCTCCTGGTTCTCTCCCACATCTATTCATTACTGTTCAGCTCCTTCTTGGTGTGCTTTATCTTTGAATATTTCTATTTTTCTGTTTTACTGACAGTCACTTTTGTCACATTATGTGTGCTCCATAGATAATCTCAATCGTGTCTGTAATTTTTACTACTGTCTATACTCTCCCAGTCTTTTAGCTTCTAATCATATATCCAGCTATAATGACTACCAATTTTTGAGTCTGCCATGTGCCAAATGTCATAATATACTCTTTAGATTTATTTTCTTATTTAATCTTGACACTCCTCAACTCTGTTTTGCAGGTATGAAAATGAAGTTTGTACAGGTGACTTGAATTACACAAGATCACACAGCTAGTAAAAGAGAGAGCCTTAGTTCAAATTTATACCTTACTCCTTCCAATGACTATTTTATTTGTGATCCATACTCTCTTGTTTTGGTTAAGTGGATCTATCCATATGCAAGAAATTAAATCATGTTACAGAGTCAAGAACACAAACTCAGAGGACAGTAATGCTAGATGATATCATAAGGATTGTTGGGGATTTAGCTCAGTAGCTGAGTTTGAGCCCCAGTACCCCTATAAAAAGGTTATTGAAGTAGAATCATCTCCTTATAAATGAGAAACTGAGGCTCAAATAATTAGCCTAAACGTTGGATGAGTAGTTTGTGTCTATTTTATAAAGAGTTAATTTTACTATGCCTTTTAATAGACAATTCAGACTTTAAACGGTAAAATTATTCAAGAATGTCATGATAGTCTGTGGTGTAATTTGTAAGCAAAAACTTTTAAATATAGCCAGAGATAAAAAATATAAACACAGATAGTAACATCCAAGTTGCAGGTAAGGGTGGAAAAGACTGTGAATATAAAAATTCACAATTAAAAACTGATCCTAGAATTTTTTGTCATTTAATCTAAACACAGCTTTTGAAATAGAGGCAAATAATAGAACATACAGGCAACCGTCTGTATCCAGGGGTTCTCTATTTGCAGATTCAATTTACTATAGATCAAATATATTTTTTTAAATTGCATTTGCATTGAACATATCTAGACTTTTTGCCATTATTTCCTAAACAATAAGTATAACAACTATTTACATAGTATTTACGTTATTTCAGGTATCAGAGTAACCTAGAGATGCTTTAAAGTATGTGAAATGTGTAGGTTAATCCTCTGCAGGATTTTGGAAACCTGTAGAGGGCAGATCGTGGAATCAGTGCCCCACAGATAGCAAGTAATGACTGTGTAATGTAATTGAAGACTGAATGAGAAGATCACATTTATAATATTAAACCTTGGGGAGATGTTGGTTCATCCCTTTAAAGTTGGATGATCATTAGAATGAATTAGCATAAATACAAACATGAGACAAGTATCTTCACCATATTTCTTACCTTTCTTCTGAATGCTAAAATGCTTTTGTTGATACAGACTGTTTCTTTTTTGGTCTCTTAAACAGTATATTAAAAAAGCTATCCTGGGCTTGTCTCTCAATGGTGATACTTACTCATGCCTTAAAAACACTTCACAGAAATTGGGATTGGGAGTCTGAATATACATTATTTATGTCAGCCTTAAAGGTAAGATATTTTTCAGAATGATGAAATGTGTGTCCTCGGTGACGTATAATAGCCATTTCTAAGCTGTTTTTAATTCACATCTTCAATTGTCAATATTGAGTATTTTACCAAAAAATTAATGAAAGTGATTTGTTATATGCCATAACCATATTCTCTGAGTAGTGCTTAACTGCGTATCTGAAGCATACTGAGTAATTTTCTGAATGCTCTTCAATTGTTAGAAGTTCACATGATAAAATATTTAAGTAGTATACTGTATCTTATTGATTTTTAGGATGAACATTTTTAACTTTTTAATGTATGAAATAAGTATTAGAGTGAAAGGCATCTCAAAAGTAATTAGTGACCTTTCTTTCTTAATGGTACATAAAATAATAGTTCTATAATTGACGCATTAGGTTCAGTGAAGTAAAATACACAACAGAAAAATGGTTTTGAAAGGTACTGTGTGAGCAATAACCAATAGTTTTGATGCTATAGTAAAGATCAGAACTGGTAGACTTAAGTGTAAGTGATACAGCGTTTCTATAGAATGAACAACATAAGTTTGAAAAAGGTCTTTTTAAGAAGACACATTTATTCTCTATAAAGGTTATCAGCAAAAGATTTTTTCCAATCTCTCCCTACCACTACCCTTTCTTTAAATCTCTAAATTCTTTTTGTCTTTTTTTTCACTCTCCATTGCCTATCTTTGTTGAATTGCTGTATCATTCTAGTCATTCATTTTACTTCTTGATTTGACATCTCCCTAAGATCAGATGGCTCTGCTTTCCTGCCACACAGTGCCTCCTTTTTCTCTGTGAGTCCTGCAAACAAGCAAAACCTCAGTACCATTCTCATCAGTGCGATCTCAGTGGAACCTCGTAATTGTTAGGAGTTTTGATAGTCCTCACTTCCAGGCCAGTGGTTAAAACCTACAGCCCCAGCTACTACGGCTAGTTTTTTAGCCTGTACCTGCAAAAGTACCATGCCCATCAGTGAACTCTGAAAGTATACATTGACTCAGAACTTTAGTCCAAGATTCCCATTACCACAGTTGACTACTTGAATAGCTTTAAATATGTATGGTAAACCTAAAAGTTGGTAATGTAATATCGAAACATAATCTTATGTTGTAATACCTTCTCCCTTAAAAGAATGCAAGTAGTAGAGCAGCAATTTTCGAACAGCACTATGCTTTGATCAAATGGAATTTTAGTACAATTTAATAAATAACATGAGTGAAATCATGCTGCCACTTTAGTATATTAATGAGTTAGAGGAAGAGAAAATTTGATGAATAGTCTTTATTTGGATTCTTCTGCATATCCCAGAACATGTTCCTGAAACATTCCATTCTTGATAATGTATTGAAGAAATATTTGTGTGAACTAGAAGTTTTTTTAAAATTGTGACTTAATTTCTGTTTTCACTTATATATATTTAAGGTAAATAAAAATAATGCCAAATTATGGAATAATGTTGGTCATGCTCTAGAAAATGAAAAGAACTTTGAGAGAGCTTTGAAATACTTCTTACAGGCTACCCATGTTCAGCCAGGTAAGTGATTATTAGTGAATTGATAAACAGTTTATTTTCTTTGGAAAAAAACTGGATTTTTATTTGGGGAAACAACTTATACAGGCATTTAAGAAATGTTTTGAAGACATAGGTGTTAGATGGCACTCACGTACACTTTTCATGGAGTAGTGGGTGCAAAAGCTTGGTAAGAGTGAGTTTAAGAGAGTAGGGAAGGAATAATTGGAAACATTTAGTATAGAAAATTATTAAAGTGTATTGATGAGACATAATGGTAGTGCTAGGTATGGGATCAAGAGAAGATGATGGTAGGGTAATAGGGTTTTTGTTGTTGTTTTCTGCCTTAAGATGAGGGAAAAACATGTTTGGGGCTAATCCAGTGAATTTGGAAAAAGTAATACAAAGTGAGTGGACAAATAACTAGATCAGTGTCTTTGAATAGATGAGGGGATCTGGAAGATGGTACATAGGGTGATCCATGTTTTTAATTTATTTATCCTTCACTTAAATTCTTACCATATAATTAATGTTTCACCTTCTATATATACTTAGTTTTTTCTAAGTAAATTTCTGATCTCTATAACAAATGTTATAGATTTAGCCAATATTAAAAAAAATCAGTTCTGTACAGGAAAAATTACTTACTCTGAATTTTTTACACATTTGGTAATACAGTTGTTTTTTCAACGATGGCTCTGCCTCAGAATTGCCTGTGAAACTTTTTAGCAGTATATGTTTTGCAAATTTTATTTCTGAAGATTATGTTCTGATGGAGCTCAATGATGTTAAGGTGTCTAAGTTTTTAAAACTGCACAGGTATTCTGGTTTGCAGCCAGCTGAAGCTTTTTCTTTTTTCTTTTTTGTTTCTTTTCTGTTTGCTTGACAACTTCCAGATCCTCCATAAAATTTACCCATCATCTAAATAGAAAAAACTTCAACTCTCTTATCCCTAACCTTATCTCCCAATTCTCTAACCAAAATTGCACTACATCTGCTAGTTTTTATGCAGTGCACACAGTTGGTAGTCTGAAACATAATGTAGCAAGGTTTTAGGACTGTCACTCTCCTCCTAGAAGAGCCCCAGGTAGATATGCTCGACCCTTACATGCCCTGGGAATCATAATCAGAGAGCTACTATCCCAAGTGGCAAAGTCGTCGGTATTACAGGCAAGTAGCAATCATAATTTGAAACCTTGTCATGTTTGTTAGCTGTTTAGTTTTAATAAAAACTATCTGATTTAAAAATCTCTCTTCCTTTTATCATTATTCTAAATCTTTGAAATATTTATTGAGAAATCTTTTTAAAACTAGCATCAATTTAGTTCCCATATTTTTCTTATTTAAATTGCATTTTTTTCTTTGCCCAAAAAATTTGCTGGGGATTTTATTTTCCACATTAGAAAGTCAGACCTGAGTTCTTGACATCATAATATTAACACAACCTTTTTTAAAACTTTAGATAAATTATATTACAAATATATCATCAATTAAGAGAAAGGCCACAACACCTTACATAATATTTTTATCCTGATATTCCATTTAACCTCATTCCAGTCATATTCACAAAAATTTTTAGAAATTAAATCACAAAGTTTTTTCACAATCTCTTTGGTATTATCCTCTTCTGATGCATACTTATTAGTTATAGCACTCTTATTCTAGCAATAATAATGATTCTTATTTCTTGTAGAAATAAGCTACATTATTTTTCCAAAGGTATGAGATTAAGGAAATGGAAATAAGCCATAATATAGTATAGCAAAATGTAGTGAACAGAAATGCTGTAAATGTCATCGTTACCTCTGCCTTCCCTATGACTTAGCCCCCTAAGGTATCTGAATTTCAGGTAGCTTTTTCATGTCATGTGCATCTTCTGTCTTTACAGTGCCTTAAGTAATATTGTAGTGTGTCATGCGTTGGTCATTGATTATAACGAGGTGTGTAAGAACTCCAAAGAGAAAGCAGGACTTCTTTTCTCCTTTTGCATTTTTGCCTGGTGTATTTGTTTCTAGAAGTGCATCTTCTCAGTATTTTACATGGAGTACTGTTTGATATAAATGCCAATAAAGGGTTTTTTTTTTTCTCATTTTAGATGATATTGGTGCCCACATGAATGTAGGAAGAACTTATAAAAATTTAAATAGAACTAGAGAAGCTGAAGAATCTTACATGATGGCTAAGTCTCTGATGCCTCAAGTAAGTTGTCAGAATGTATCTATTGTGTCATGTCTACTATACTATTGAGTAGGACTCTCTGGTAGAAAATCCTTTTCTTCAGTTTGGTGATGTGAAAATATTTCTGCAGTCTCTGTGAGTGCACATTTGCAGTTCTACTTCACTTAAATTTTTTAAAATTATTTTTATATGTAGTCCATTTGTAAATACTGGATCTTAGAATATGAACAGTAGATGTTTTTTATTTTCATAAATCAAATGACTTTAAATGAAGAAAATTTCATTTATGTACTATAAGCACTAAATTTAATATTATTCCTATCTAAAAAAATGAATATAAGTGATAAAATAAGGGATGTATCTTTGTTGCTATATTGCATCATCAGTTATTACAATGATACAAGTATAAGATTCATGAGATACAATAGTGCAATATCAAAAATAAAAGATCTGGTCCTGCCCCTTCTGTATGTCATCAGAAAAGATAATTTAACCTGGGCTACAGAGTCTCAAACATAATAATATTTATAATAATAGTCATATGAATAATTGAGTAATTTAATTTAGTTTCTAAAAACAAAGTTGTACTCTATGATATCCTAAGAATTATTTTCATACTAAAAATGGTACAGTTAAATTATATTCATTGTACGTTTTTATCGCATAGTTTATTGTGTTCTTTAAAAATTTGCATCCATGTATATTATATATAATCACTTTTATTCAACCTGAAAATTAGAGCATTTTATTTCCCAACTTTACCAAACCAACAAGTTTTTATTATATATAACTCCAAAATAAAATTAACTGCCTTGTTGTCACATGAGGAAATACTTTGCTGACAGCATGAAATGTTGTGATGGATACTGAGAGACCTTAACCTCTAAAGCTTCTGATTTACCTGACTTCATAAAAAGATAGAAATAAATAAACTAGTAATAGTTCATTGAGTTAACATGAATGAAAAAAATATGTCCTTAAAGCCAAAAAATACATTTATATATTGTGTATAATACAGATGTTTTCTTTTACATTTTATATTCTTTTTATACATTAGTAAAACTAGCACTATGGAATAAGCTACTAAAAACTAACTTTTTATTTAGTCTTAAAATGTCTAATTGTAACAATACCATGTCTCCCAAACAGATTATTCCTGGTAAAAAGTATGCAGCCAGAATTGCCCCAAACCACCTAAATGTTTATATCAATCTGGCCAACCTGATCCGAGCAAATGAGTCCCGGCTGGAAGAAGCAGATCAGCTGTACCGACAAGCAATAAGCATGAGGCCTGACTTCAAGCAGGCTTATATCAGCAGGTATCATAGTTTACTTCAGAGCTGTCATTGTAGAAGATTGAAGCTGCATCTGCATATACATTTTGACTAAATGAGCATGTTTTTCTTGTAGTAATCTTACTTGGCACCCAAGTACGTAGAAGATTATAGTTTGTTTAGACTGACAGTCAAGCTTAATTGAATTGAAATTGACAAGAGAATCCCCAATTTGCCACAGCCAACATAGCTTTTATGTAAAAAAGGTAGAGTAAGTTCATTCTTAGTTTTGTTTTCTTTTCAAAATCATTTTCTTTTTTCCTATTTAAAACATTTGGAATTTACATTCTGTGATAGTTCTATTACCCAACTCTCAGGAGTATTCTTAAGTAAATTTTGAGAGTTGACTGATTATAGATGTCTTTGTCATAAAGAAAACTTCTTGGTCATCAGTACAAAAGTTTTCTGGCATCACATGTTAGAACTTGATGTATTTTCTCATGTAAGTATTATCATTTACGTACTTGAGGTAAAATGTATGTTAAATTTTGTTTTGTAGCCTGGCCAGGAAATCAAATCATAATTTGTAACACTATTTGTATGGGGAAAGTCCATTCAAAATTTAACTTTACAAAAGATAAAATTGGTTCTTAAAATGGTTGTCTTTTTCAACTTTACCCAGAACTCTTTATGTCATGTGTTAATCCAGAAAGAATTACTTCATAATATCTGTATTTGAAAAATATATATATATATATAATCTTGGATTCATTCTTAGAAGTTGCTTAAATGAGAATATAAATATCCTTTAAGCAAAATAACTCTTCAGAGTTCTCTGTCAGAAAATGTAACTATATTGGAAAGAAGTGTTTTTCAAACTAATACCCAATTCAAAATGTGTTCCTCAAAGCTATCTGCAGATGGCACTGTTGCCCTCCTACTCTACCAGATCTGCTTTTTTGACATTTCCCCCTTTTTTTAAAAAAAAAAGTCATATATCAAATATTCTGCTGATTTGTACAGCTATACTAGCTAAACTTGTATCACAGATTTAAAGACTGCAATTTCCACTCTCTGTACATTTTTTCTTCTTCTAATGCTGTAACTATCACCTGACAAATTCACTGGTGTTCCACTCTGATTATTTGCTGTTTTTTCTAGTGTAGCTTAGTTCAGATCCTTGTAAGATATATTCAAAGAATAGATTTTTTTTTCTGTCCCCCTTTCTTAAATACCTCCCCACATTCTACCTTCTAAAATAAGTAAAGTATTCCTCCCTTTAGGAATATTTGAAACTGTATCAAGTCAATTTTGCAGATTTGAGAGCAATTTCAAATAGTTTTTTGATAGAGAACTTTTGAAACTCAAATTTCAAAAGAGAAAGAAAGCTATATGTTGAAGGTCTTAAAAATTAATCAAAAGTGTCTACAAGCAAACATAGTAATGTTGTAAGTAAACTCTATGTTTGATTTTTCCACAGGGGAGAATTACTCTTAAAAATGAATAAACCTCTCAAAGCAAAGGAAGCATATCTTAAAGCACTAGAGCTGGACAGAAGTAATGCAGATCTTTGGTACAACTTGGCCATTGTGTATATTGAACTTAAAGAACCAAATGAAGCACTAAAAAACTTTAATCATGCTTTAGAATTAAATCCAAGGCATAAGCTAGCATTATTCAATTCTGCTATATTAATGCAGGAATCAGGTATGTTTTCTCAAAACATTTCTATGTTTAATCAAATGTAACTTGGCATTACAGTAGAACCTTAATTTAGACTTTGTTTCCCATAGCAAACATTTTGTGGATTAGTTTATAAATACATAAATAGCTGATAAATAATTTACTGTAAGAATATTTAAAATACTTGAAGTAAACTCTTTTCAAGTAACATGCACTAAAATATGACAGTGCTAAGTGTTCATTTTGCTGGTATGTGTTAAGACTAAATTTTCAAGCAATCTGTTAAGCAGTACCTAATTATTGTGTCATGTTCTGCATATAAACATAGCCTTTCATACTAAATGTACTGTCCAAATAATATGAACTTGGAAAATTGTTTCCATAATTAGCTCTAAAGAACAAGGAGAATGATTTTTTTTTTTTAAAAGCATTACATTTTCATTTGATTTACAAGAGAAAATACTTTGGGTAAATTTTTTTATATCTAGTTTTACTAAGTTTTCTGAAATATTATTGGAATTTTCTGTAATTTGGTAAAACTAAATCATTAATAAATCCGTATCTTTGATCCATATTTTATATAGGAATTTTAGTTCTCGCACAAAGCAGCTATGTGATTATAATTTATAATTTTTATGATGGAAAAATCTTTATTTACAACTTCTAGTTATTTCCTGTATACTTTTCTTAGAACATTTGCAAAACTGAAAGAATCAGAAAAATTAAAGAGGACCTTTGAGTTTACTTTACCAGTCTGCTATTTAGTAGGTTAGAAAGTAGGTCCAAGTAAGTCTAATAACTACCCTAAATTCCTATCACTACTTTAGTAGCTAGTCCAAAAGAGCTGAAACCAACTAATTTATTTTTAAATTTTCCTTACTCATCATGTTGTCAGTTAAAAGAATAGAGGTTGATATGCCTTACATTAAAAAGTACATGTTTAGAGAAAAACCTAGTATTTTTGCAAGGTAATCTAACCTTAATAATCATGAAAACCACTTATTTTCCAACATAGATTGTACACTAAAGCATATAGTTGTAGAACTTGAAGAAAAAAAATTGTGTATTTCCAATAGATGTTAACACATTTCTCAAATCATAATTTTATAGCTTTGAAGTTAATTGTATATTTTGCCCTTGAAATATCTTAAAAAACTTGAGATTACATACCAGAGAAAACCTAATTCAGTAATTCTGAATTTTGTTTTCCAATTGTAATTACTGTTTGCTAAATATATATATGTGTGTATATATACATATATATATATATAATGTGAGTAAGTTAAGCCAGAGAAGTTAAGTTGTTGAGTATGAAAATTGTAACAGAATCTATTCTTCCTCTATTATTACCTGGATAGATTGTAAACTATACAGAGGTTTTTCCCCTTTTAGTTTCAGAAGCACCCTAATGCCTTAAAGGAAAGAAAATGATCCACATTTTAGTGTTTCAAACACATCTTTCTGGTGAAGACAGATTTTTGCTTTCTGCTTATTTAGGCACAGAAATTAGTTGCTTTGGTGCTGTCTTTTTGTAATCTTATAAATGTTTGAAAATGGCTGTTTCTCAAACTTAATTCAGTCGATAATAACATATTCTTTCTTTAAAAAAAAAAAAAAAAAAAACTATCCTTAGGTGAGGTTAAACTCAGACCTGAAGCTAGAAAACGACTTTTGAACTATGTGAATGAAGAGCCACTGGACGCTAATGGCTATTTCAATTTGGGAATGCTTGCCATGGATGACAAAAAGGACACTGAGGCAGAGGTGTGGATGAAGAAAGCCATTAAATTACAAGCTGACTTCAGAAGTGCTTTGTTTAATCTGGCTCTCCTCTATTCTCAGACTGCAAAGGAATTAAAGGCTCTGCCAATTTTAGAAGAGTTACTCAAATACTATCCTGATCATATCAAGGGTCTCATTTTAAAAGGAGATATTCTGATGAATCAAAAGAAAGATATACTTGGAGCAAAAAAATGTTTTGAAAAAATCTTAGAGATGGATCCAACCAATGTGCAGGGAAAACACAATCTTTGTGTTGTGTATTTTGAAGAAAAGGACTTACTAAAAGCAGAAAGATGTCTGGTTGAAACACTGGCATTAGCACCACATGAAGAATATATTCATCGCCATTTGAGTATAGTCAGGGATAAAATCTCCTCATCTGGTTTTGTGGAACAGCCAGTGCTCCCAGCTGGTAAGAGTATGGGTGGAGAAGGAGACAGAATTCTGACTGAAAATGTAAAAGAAATCAGAAGTGAGTCTGGACCAACACAGATAACAGAATCAAGTGACAATAAAAGTCAGTCTAAACCCAACAAACAATTGGAGAAAAATACAGACAAAGAGGCTCCCAAGAAAACAAAAGACATCAAAGAAATTGAGAAGAAAAGAGTTGCTGCTTTAAAAAGACTAGAAGAGATTGAACGTATTTTAAATGGAGAATAACATTATTGGTTATCATATGACAATGGCATCAAAGGACTTTAATCTTTATCATGTGATTCCTTGTACTGGGAGCTTTGGAAAATATCATGGATATGTAACTCTTTTATGAGCTGCCTCTATATGGGATCATTTTTCATTTAAGACCTGTCTTATCCCAGGATATGTATTCTATCAGGTATGGCAGGGGTTTTTAGTTTTGGTGAATATAGCAGAAATATCAAATTTCAGGTGATAGATTTGCAACATGTGTAAAGAAGAACTTTTTTTGGCAAGATAATGTTTACTACTCTGAATTTAAAATAATATGAGGCTGAATGATGAACCCTTAAGGACGGATCCAACATATGCCGTTTTATTCTGCAAATTCCCATGTATTAACCTATTTCATTTTCCCCTTACCTCTTGGAACCTGGTGATGGGTTGAAACACTTACTGACCCTTTTTTCTTCAGTAATTCTTCTGTTAAACCAAGGAATTTTGCACTACAAAAGAATACTGGCTTCTTTATGTTATATTCTTGATTTTTAGAAGGAATGCTGGATGAAATGTTTTAAAATGAATCATTTAACATGTTAGTTTAAGAATGTATTTTCATAATTGCATACTTGTCCTTAATTTTACTCTAAAATGCAATTTTTAACAAAGTTTGTACACACACCTATATACGTAAATATACATGTTTCTAATGGTGCTCATGAACACTATATTTTGCTTTGCAACATGAACTACATAATCATGACTGTTCTTCAGCTTACTCTCAAATTTTTGTTTCTTAGGGGCAGAGTCATATTACAAGTCTCAGTAACTTTAAACTTCTAAGTAATAACATAGTAAATTTCTTTTTCATCTTAGTGTTGGCTATCTGATTTTATTTGAATTTTAGTTTTCTGTTTTGAAAGTCATACCTTAATCATTCTTAGATACCTTAAGCCACTAAATTCACTTCTGTTTAAGTGAAGGCAGAACAATATGACAAAGTTTATTTTTAACACTAAATTGTTGATATCTTCTTGTGGTATATATTTTTATTAAATATTTATTTTGACTACTGAGCTATCATAAAAATTTTAAAGCTGTTTTAATTCTATAAAGAATAGAAAACTAATTGCTAGTGCACTTGCCTATATGTGCTATTTACATTAAGGTGTAACCAAAATTATGTCATTTTTGGTCTCTCTCCAGTTATAAAAATAATAGCCTAATATGAGATTAATGAATTTATCATTTGGTTTTGTCAATTTTAAATCTAAAAAATATGTTAGGTTAAAAATACATACAAATCAAATTTGTTAAATATGATTTTTTTCTTGAGTTAAAATATATTTCAGATGATATTTTATAATACCTAATAAAGTTGATTTAGTTCAAAATGTTAAAGCTCAAGCTTTTATACTGGGATAGTAAGTAATTTCTAATTATGCAGTATTTCAAAAACTATTCTTTAGTTCCTTTGAGATAACTAATTTCTAATTATATACATCTCAGAAACCATGTTTTTACACGAAATGTTTTATAAATAGGTCACAAGAAATATGGTCTGCATTAAAGACCTAGGCTTATTAAGTTCCCAGAGGATCTGGCATAGATTTTTCTTTCTTCTTTTTTTTTTTCTAAGGCAATTTAAACCAAGCACTGATATCAGGGGTATTCATTCTTGACCCAAGAGATTCTGTTGAACATCAGAATCTAATTTCAGTTTTTAGATTATGGCTTTGTGACTTTGGACAGAAGGTGGAGAATACCTCATACACTATGATTTGAAAAATGAAATTATGTTATTATGTTGTCTCCATATATTCTTGAGGAAAAGTTTGAGTGTGACCTCTTCAGTGATAGTTTCAAGTGAGGGACAGTTCAGGAAAGTAATAGGAAATCTATAATAGCAGACTATAATAAAAGTTTGAGTAATATTTTAGTAAATTGTTATATCTATTCAAATGATAAAATGTATATATTATCCCATGATTTTTAATAGAAAACTATTATTAGCACTTAGTGTCTGTCACATAGGAAATACTTACACATTTGAATTTTAAATAATTTAAATCAAATCCACCCCAAGTCAATTATTATTCAAATCAAGGACACTACATTAGTTAAATCTGAAGTTCTAGGAGGTAAAGCCGCACGCTTCAGAGATTTTCTTGTACTTCTCTCTGATTCTTACTGGTTAGTGTTAAGGACTACTGTTCTAAATTAGTTCAACAGAATCTTTATCTCTCTTGTGTTAACTTTTTAAATTAGTAATATAACCCAATTTAGTTTTGATGGTTTAAATTTCATGAAGGAATACGTTCTGATAACTAGTATTCCTTGATGGAAGATCACAGATTCCATCAAGCTTACTTATGTGTTATGTCTCATCTATGAATTCAGAATAAAAATTGTATTCGAAGTGTTCAAGTGAGGAAAGGTAATGGGTTTTTTTCCTCTGGGGCTGCCTTTTTGAAGGGATGGTGGGAACAGGTAAATCCAGTTCACTAAGCCATGGTTCGAAGTTGTGGACATCTGTTAAATTTGGAAAAGAAAGCCTGTCACAGGTTTATGTCCTGGTAAATGGACGTAGTTTTAATTCTCACTATTTTACAAAATACTCTACTTCCCAGAAAATCTAGCAAAGCTTCAACAGTTCCCAAGGAACAGTGTCATTTTATTCCTTCACTGCTTCCCAGAAAGTAAAATGAAGTTTCTTGAATTGCTCCTATGTGTGTTTCCTTATTAATATTTGGAAATGGGAATTTATAATTATTCCAGTAAGTAGTTTTCTCAAGTTGATGTAGAGAATAAAGTAATTAAATATGTAATTTTGTTTTGCAATTTTGTGTTCTGTAAATATTTGATAAGTGAATTATACGATTCTAATGAAACCTCATACCTTTTCATTACATCTAATTTGAGCTCTCAACTTCATGTTATAGAATGGTTCTTTAAAGATGCTTTAAAAATTAAGAAAATATATAGATTTGTATGTCAGTTTATACTTCAGAAATCCACATATTTGCCATATTTATCTTTTTAGAAACCTAATTGCATGAGTAAAATGGTATTTAAAATGAACTCCCTCCAAAATATCTGGTAACTTTGTCCAAAATTTTATGTGTTGGAAGCTGTCAGCCATACATGTTAAGAATTCATAAGAAAGTTGTTTAAAATTATATGCATTTTATATTACTATGGTGTCTGTGTGTACCATATTTCTAATTATTCAGTATTAAATTGGTACTTTTTTAAAGTTTGACTTGCCTTTTAATGTTAAAATTCTTAAAAAATATATTGTGTATAGACATTTCTGTCCCCAGGAGGAAAAAAGATGGCATGTAATTTACTAGCAATGAACTGAGAAAGGCATACATTAAATTAGTTGATGGTGATACATTTTCATTTATAAGTAACAGAAACCAAATTAAGAAAATACAACAGTTAAACTTAGAATTTTATAGAAGTTTAAGTTCTGTATCTGCAGGGGTTCAAATTTTGGTATCACCCCTGGTATAATTTAGGGAACATTATTTAGCCTGTATATCAGTTTCGTCATCTGTAAGTTGGGGAAGCACCTTGTAAAGTTATAAAGAGACTTCATATATTAGATATTTATATAATCTATATTAAAATTTAAATTGCTTAGAACAGTTCCTGGCACATTGCAAATAATGTTATTAATATGAACACAAGGCCTAAAGTCTTGCATTTGATGCATATGATTTGATTTATATATGTGCTGACAGAAAATTTCACTGATAGTCATGATAGCAAACAATTAGAAATCCCATATTAATGCTTACAATAATTTATATTTGGGGTTAAGTTAAAGTGAACAAATGAGAGCTAAGATTCCTTAAAATCCTGCTACCCTGCTCTTTTGCTGTACTGCTATCAGGGAGGTGGCATAAGATAAAAATTTTAAAGTTTCTCAAGATTTGGCCTCAGGTAAATTCACCTTTGGAATTCATTTTTGTCACCAACACTTTCGTGACTATGTCAGTGGATAGCGTATTTTCCATCAAGTAGCATTTGCATTGTGTAAGAACTTGGTACATTCATATTTCTGCTTTGAATAAAGTACACCTCACAAATCATCCTAGTTGCCCATTTCTTAAAGATTTTATTGGGCAGAGCTCAGTCTTCTGTATTGCTTCTCTCTTGTCCATGGCTTGGCTTCACATACTGAGAAAGTAGCCTGATTAAATTAATCCATGCTAAACTGAATGAAAGGTGGGTCTTGTTAGCAGTCAGACTTAGGTCCAATAGAAATATCTGTAAAATCAATTTTTGGGTGGAAAGAGGGGGGAAGCTTCCTTCCCCCCTCTCTATCCTCCCCCTTCTGTCTTTTTTTCCTAGATCACCCATTAGTACATATCTGTAGTATATATACATCTTGATTTTTTTTATCCCCTTTCCCTTCTCTCCCTACCCTTTCTATCCATCTCTTGATCTCCCCTCCCCTTTTTTTCTTTCTCTTTTTATGCTTGCAGCACATAATGTTTACATTCCTTTGTTGATTTGGCACATGTTCACAATACATTTTAATTCCTTTCTTCGTCCCCAACTTCCCCCTTACCTCTCTCTCTTAATGTGAGGTCTTTTTTAAACCATTTTCTTCAGTGGATCTATGGAACGCTCCATTTCTTTTAACAGGAGTCATTTGCAGGCTTCTTTTTCTCTCCCTGTTATGGTTTGTGTCTAGATGTCCCCCCAAAGCCTCATGTGGTAAGAGATAGCTGGATCTAGAGTGTGTGATTACTAAATTGATCCATTGATCGGTTTGGCATTGTTCTGCTGGGATCAAGGATGTGAGACTGAGACTGGGGATGGGAGTGTGGGCTGCCCTGGGGGCAGATAGCCTAGATAAAAGATACAGGAAGAAGCTAACTAGCTGCTTGTTTGCATTGCTTATTTGCATACATTCCTTGCATTTTACTCACTTTGCTTTGCTGCCGGTCGGCTGCCGGTCTGCCACGCCGCCCCGCCGCCTCAGACCCAGCAGACTATAGACTGAAACCTCTGCAGACTGTGAGCTAATAAACCTTTCTTCCCCTAACTTTGGGTGTCGAGTATTCTGTCCCAACAACGAGAGAAAAGTAACTAAAACACTCCCTATCACCTAAAAACCAATGTTCTCTCTCCCACTTTTTTTACTCCACAGTGGTTATTACAGCTTTATGTATTCCAAATCTTTATCCCAGACTTTCTGCAAGGTTTTTTTTAAATTTTATTTTAATGTTACATTTTAGATGTACATAGTGATAACATTCATCATAGGGGATTTGTACCTGTACATGATATATCTTGTTGCTTCTTTTTTCCCATTCCCCTTCCCTTCCTTCACCCCCCTCTTTATTTACAAAAGCTTTGTTTCTATTTTTTCCTTCCATTTCTGATTACTCTTGTCCCTCTGTTCCTTTCCCCCTCCCCCTCCGTTGTTTCCTTACCTATTTGGACACTTTCTTCCCTTTCCAATATAATACATTTTAGTCTTTATTTACACTTTCAGTTTCTCACACCAGAGAGACAATGCAGTATTTAAACATATCTGATTTATTTCACTTAAGAGTATAGTCTCAAGATGCATCCATTTA